>JAANDH010000519.1:162580-205731 GCA_011799765.1 Nymphaea thermarum
GCCCATGTTTTAATTAATTGCAAAGTTGCTAAGGAAGTTTGGAGGTATATTGCTGCAAAGTTTGATAGAGTGAAATTTCCCCAAGGTGCTATTGCAGAGGCGTTCAAACGTTGGCTCCAAGCGAGGATAGAGGGAAAATGGAGGCGTCGGTGCTGGAGGATGACCTTTTTAATAGTTTGTTGGAATTTGTGGTGCTTCCAAAATAGATGCTTCCATGACAGCCTTCCACCCCAGGCTGGTAGATTCAAGAAAGATGTGTGGAGGAACTGCATAGACAGCTTCTCCTCTATCAAGTGGAACACTGAGGATGATACTAAGCTAAGAATCTGGCTAGAAACCGGGCTCAATACTGTGAACACCATTGGGTCTAATAGCGAGGGGATGTTAATCAACATTGTTAGTGCCTCTACTAGTCAGGGTCCTAAAATCGCTGGATTAAGCTATAGCGATGATGGACAAATGGGTTGTGCCGTCATTATCAATGCGCGTGGTAGGATGCACGAAGGAGAAAGGGCTGTCTTGGAACGCATCCTCAGATTTCATAAAGATTATGGTGGTGTCTATGTTATTGTCTCTCCCATTAAAGAGTGGGTGAGGAAAACTCGTCAGCAACTTGAAGGTAGAAGACTACATTTTAGCTGGAATGAGTGTCTTCAAAATGATCACATGCGTATTTCTGTAAAGCAGGGAGCTGCGACTGTTGACATAGGTCGTCTAATTATGGAACATGCCAATGATCCTCATGATTATTTTGCTGATTTGAAAATGTATATGCATAGACCATAGGATATGGGTGTTCTAAATTTTTGGTGAAGGGTTGGGTCAATCCTTTGTACGTATTGTTGAGGTCTACTGTGGCCTTCCCTTGTATATATCCATTTTGTTGGAATAAAGGTAGGGGGCCTAACCCCCAAGCAAGCTCTTTACTTCAAGTCCTCTTTTGTTCTCTCTATAATTTTCTATCTTGGTAATTTGTTTGTTTATGTTGTTATATACTAGTAACTACACATAATTAATGCCACATTAAGCAGGCTTGCGTTGATACATTTCTTTGTTTTCTCTCCACTTTATATCAAAAATTAAAGATGTCTTAAATGTATTTTAGGATATAATGATGAAGGGGCTGGTTATTGTGACATTAAAGCTAAGAAAGCATATGCATTAGCTGACGGCAGTATTCCTCTCGGTGTAGAAGAGAACAACAATATCAAGTTCTATTATTCCACAAGTTATTTGACATTTGTCCTTTTCTTTTACCTTTTCACAAAAATGTATCATCGAGAATAAGAATGGGAAAGAATGTTGCCGTTGTTCTTTCACAAAAAGAATGCATTTATGTGATCAACGTTGTGAGTAACAATGAAGAGTGACTTGAATGGACTATAGCGAACACAACATGTTGCACATGGGGGATGGGATCGGCATCCAATAGATATGAACAAAGAAGGGCAACACAACGTCCATATTCTCTCTCTCATTTATATAGCAATTATATGTTGAATGACATTCTTATGTACAGAAATTTCAAAGAAATTGATAAAGGACCTCTCTTCTCTCCCCCCCCCCCCTCTATTTGATTTTCTCCCAAGGCGGACGGTTCACTGTAAAAGGCAACCTATCCTGCTGGCAGCTTGTTAGGTAGTTCAACAAGGTGCTTGTGGATCTTGTCAACTTCATAATATGGCCAATTCAATATCTTAATAAGCTTGAACTCGAATGGTCACTCAGGCATACAGAAGGAACGACATCTTTACATGATAATTGAATATGCATTGGATAAAGCGACTACACACAATTGGTTCGATCGTTGTTCGATTGAAACTCAGCCACTACAAAACTGCATTTTAATTATGAATCTGATCACCATTTGGATATCATTATTTTGCTAGAACTTACTAATAGATCTGAATTTTCTGAACCAAAAAGAAATTACAAATAAAATTTGTTACATGGTAAAAGGTTATGCAACCACAAACAGGAATAGTGTCTTGGCATGAAAAGTAAGCAATGAGGCCTCAATTTCTAGTAAACTCAGATAAGCATAATACAATGACAAAGTATTGTAACAGCAAATGACATCTAAGTGGAACAGTGTTAAACATTTCACAAACAGTCCACCTTCTTCCGTGGGTCATCTGCTGATCAATCTGCCACCAATGGAAAGAGCCATAGTTCTCGCTCTTCTTTTTGAACGAGCCTCTCCAATAACTTTATATAACACAAAGTGTGATATTTAAATAGATCCATCTATGATAAACCAATTTTCAAGATTATCAATTTGAGATAATCAACAATCAGCAAGTGTACTGAAAGCCTAGCCGGACCTCCTGCTGTTCGAGTTTTACACTTCAGCTTCATTTTTTTTTACTTTTGCAAAGAATAAACCAGTCGTAAGGCCTGCACCATAAAATTTAAACATGATTAAGAGGTCATACCATTATCAATGACATAGAGATAGAAAACCAACACATTAGTCTGGTTCTAGCACCAGAATTTACCAAAAAGAATACCCCAGAAATTTTCAAGCATCATGGAAGCTGAAGAGCAAAATTACAGCAATGGAGAGGGAAACCTTGTTAGTCATCCCTACCAAACTGTAAATGAAACAACTAGTTGTCAATTTCAATATAGCGTCTGACAACACGAGATGGGTTCAATCAAATCTATCAATGACCATATTCTTTGCAATGTGAGTAGCAGGATCCATAGAAGGAAAAACAAAAAAGTAAAACCATCAATGTCAAATCCACTCATCTGATGGTTTTGCTTTTGTTTACGCTCCAGACCCTACCACACATGGAGATAAATAGAGACACATGGCGATGATCGGTGGATTTCTTGTGCACAAGAAGAAGACCTATTCATCATCGATTGTCAGACTCCATTATTGCCAATCATCTGCGGATGGCTGAAGAAAGAGACATAGAACGGGAGAGAAAGTAGGCATGCAAAGTCAAGGGAGGCGTGGTGTTTGCTCAGCAGATGGAGGAGTGGTGTCTGTAGGTAGCTCTCCTCAATGAGCAATGGAGAAAGGAGAAGAGAGGAGTGGGGAAGAGAGGAAAAAAAGGGAAAAGGGAGCAGTGAAAGGAGGAGAGAGCTGGAGGGGAAAAGCAAACAAAATCGGGTTTTGTTACTGCTTCCTGTAGAGGGTGAAATATGATTTGTTCTTTTGAGCAGCGTTGAACGGCCCAAGTTGGTGGAGCCTTTGGGTGGTTTTCCATTGGGTTAAATCGAACGATTACATATGTTGCCGGCTGACTGTGTCTGGCCCGGCCAAGCCAGTAAAAGGTTATGCTGTTTGGTCAGCTTCGGCATAGCTCGGGAAGCATGTGGGATTCAATCGGACGCTGAGTCAAACAGAAAGCAATGCACGTGGAATGTGCATCGCGGTGGTGCAGCGACAAGGCGTATAAATGCATGATGGTGGTCAGTCCCTCTGGAAGTGCAAGTCCGTCGATGGGGAATCAAATGGGTTCCCCATGCGTAGCGTTTGGATGTGCAAGGGGGTGCGCATGAGTTAGGGGCAATTCTCCCAGTGGACGCATATGCTGCGTCCACAACCGCGTAGAGTCACGCGGGGGTGAGTAAATGAATACTCGTCATCGAGTAGGGCGATGGTCGGCCGCGTTGCTTAATGACATATAGTTGTCAACTCGATTCGGCTGGGGACTTCCTCCCAAGGAAAGTCAACCCCCACCCAGATTTCGTATGGAGGTAGATAGGCGCTTGGCGAAATGGCGATGTTCTGACAGGGCCTCATGGCCACAGCTTGCCGATGGTCTACTATGGGATAAACTTGGCTGATGGTTTGCCGAGTGCGTAGCACTCCTCGTCTAGTCCACAGTCCCAGAAAAATGATGAAAACGCTTTCGCTACAACTAAGAGAGAGTCAGGATGGCCGAAGGCTTTGGGGATGCCTTCGGCACCGCGCGGGCCAGAGACGGCTTGAAAAAGTCGGTCCGTGACAAGTGGTATCAGAGCAAACGATTTCTCGAAAAGAACTTGAAAATGGAGAACGCTGCAAATGATCTACTCAACAAGTGGTTCAGAGAAATGTTGGCTTGTTGATGGTGCCCTACGGTTTGGGCATGTTCGTCGGGCACTAGTTCAAGTGACCGCGTTGGTGTTGTTGGACAGAAGGAGATCACACGTTCTAAAGATGGTGTATGCACGTCAGGAGCTGAAGGGCCAAGAGTGCCGCTCGTTGAGACAGATAGGGTGAGAGGCCCGACATGGAAAAGGATTATCCTTAGTGTTGACATGACTCGAGCAAGGAGCATGTGCACTAGCAGACAACACGGCTGGAAATTCATGACTTATTGGTCGTCGGAGATGTTCCAGACTTTACTAAGGAAAAGTGAAAAAGTAACAGAAAAGTGGGAAGATATTAAGGTTGGACTAGAGGCAAGGCACCCGATAAGGCAGGTAGCCGCGACGTGACGGGGCGTCAGTTAGACGGATTTGGGCTCAGTTGAAGAGAAATAAAGGGAACGGTTGCTGAACTTCTATCGCTCGGGGCAGAGTCACTGAGGACAATAACGATTTTGGCGGTGGGAGAGTGTTGTCGGCTGATTGTGTCTGGCCTGGCCAAGCCAGTAAATGGTTATGCTGCTTGGCCAGCTTAGGCATAGCTCGGGAAGCATGTGGGATTCAATCAGATGCTAAGTCAAGCAGAAAGCAATGCACGTGGAATGTGCATCGCGGTGGTGCAGCGACAAGGCGTATAAATGCATGATGGTGGTCAGTCCATTTAGAAGTGCAAGTCCGTCGATAGGGAATCAAATGGGTTCCCCACGGCGTTTGGATGCGCAAGGGGGTGCACGTGGGTTAAGGGCAATTCCCCCAGTGGACGCATATACTGCGTCCACAACGGCGTAGAGTCACGAGGGGGCGAGTAAGTGAATACTTGTCATCGAGTAGGGTGATGGTCGGCCCCGTTGCTTAATGACATATAGTCGTCAACTCGGTTCGGCTGGGGACTTCCTCCCAAGGAAAGTCAACCCCCACCCAGATTTTGTATGGAAGTAGATAGGTGCTTGGCAGAATGACAATGTTCTGACAGGGCCTCATGGCCACGGCTTGCCGATGGTCTACTATGGGATAAACCTGGGTGATGGTTTGCCGAGTGCGTAGCACTCCTCGTCTAGTCCACAGTCCCAGAAAAATGATGAAACGCTTCCGCTACAATTAAGAGAGAGTCAGGCTGGCCGAAGGTTTTGGGGATGCCTTCAGCGCCGGGCGAGCCAGAGACGGCTTGAAAAAGTCAGCTTGTGACAACATATATATATCGAATCATGCCCCATGTTTTTTCTATTGGCAGGGTTTATCTCATTTGGCACTTCTAAATTTCTTCAATCATCGAAAGGCCCAAAACAAGGCCCATTCTTCATCTTGTGCACCCCTCTCCCTCTCTCACTTTCTGGAAGCTCTCTCTCCCTTTGCAGTTTTCATTTGTTCTTCCTCTCTCTTTCTCTCACAACTTTCTAAGAAAGCCCTCAATTGGCCGGCTTTGACCCTACCAAAGCCCTCTAGTGGCTTCTTCCCTACCAAAACTCACTCTTCCTTGGTGTACCTTTTAGTCTCGAACATAGAGAGGATTACCATTGAGCCCCTCCTTCCTATACCCCCTCTCACTCTGTCACACGCATACACACACTCTCACCCTCGAACCTATACTCTACCTTGACCTCTCCCCTTTCTCCTTTCTAGCATGATCAGTGGAATAAGATTGGCTTCCGTTTTGTGACTGACGACTGCTGCCACCCGTTTTCCTTTTTTATTGTTGGCAGAGGAGGATTGTGCAAAAAAGCAAAGAGCGAAAAGAATAATGTAGCATAAAACAAAGAGTTGATAAAAATTCTGTATTCTCTCTTATTCTTTGATGAAGATGAATACAATTATATAAATGGCCTTAGCATAATGGAATGTTAAAAATGAAAGATATTTTCTAAGATATTTAATTTACATGCAGCAGTTTGGTTAGAATCATATTAGAGCTGATACACCATGATTTTAGATGCTTCTAGAGTGAGCTAGACTTTTCTAGCATCTTCTTATCTTGATTCGAATGCTCCCCTCGAACTGGGGTGTGCAGATCCTACAGACCTAGTTTGTTTTTAGAAATGCAAATGAGTTTTCCCAAAGGCCTCAATGAACATGTCAACAATTTGGAATTTTGATGGAACAATTTTAGCTTGAATAATGTCCTTTTTGATGGAATCACACCTGAGATGGCAATCAATCTTGATATGTTCCATGCAGTAAATGAAGAACTGAGTTAGTGGACATACGAAGTGTAGCACAATTATCACACATAATTTCTGGTGGTGCTTCTTGCTCTACCTTATACTCAGACAAGAAAGACCTTAACCAAAATGTTTTGCACGCCACATCAGCAAGCACTAGGTATTTAGCCTCAGTGGTTGACCTCAACACTGTGGGCCGTTTCTTTGTTCTACAAGACACTAAGCCTGTAAAAAAATACATATCCTATCACTGACTTCCTTGTTTCTTTGCAAGCTCCCCAGTATGCATGACAAAATACTAGACTTTTAATTGATTGTTAGATGAAAAACCCTTGCCCTGGGTTTTCATTTAGATATGGCACCACTCGTAGTGGTACTGCAAGATGACTAGTTTGAGATCACTGCATGAACCTACTGAGTATGTTAACAGCAAGGCATCATGCTCGGTAATCGTTAGGTATATTAACCTGCCTACAAGGTGTTGATAATGTTTTGGAGCGTTTAACACTTCACCATCACTTTCTGACATATATTTTTGCTGTTCCATTGGAGAGTCTGCTGGTTTAGCATTGATGCAGCTTGTCTGATTCAAGAATTTCTAATAGTATTTTTTTGAGATAGGTAGATGTCATCATCGGATCTCGGTAGTTCAATACCTTAGAAGAATTTAAGATCTCCAAGGTCTTTCATCTGGAACATGCTACTGAGATACTTTTCAATTCATCAATGTGTCTGTTACTATTTTTTGCAAGGATTAATTCGTTAACATAGATCAAGTTAGCATAGGAAACATTTCCCTTAAACTACGTAAATAAGGAATAGTCACTCTTGGACTGCTTAAAGCCATAATGTAATAATGTGATGGTGAATTTGAAGAATCAATCCCATAGTGACTTCTGTAGTTTGCGAATGCATATCTCCCCCTTTTCACCATATACAGGAGGAAGCTGCGTATATATTTGGTTTTCTAGATGTTCATGTAAAAATGTGTTATGCACATCCATTTACTTTAACGATGCCCACTTGGTTTTCAATGCAATACTTAATCAACACCGTATTGTTACCATCTTCGCTACAGGTGCGAAGGTCTCATGGAAGTCCAAGCCCTCAAACACTAAGTGGTCGTATACCTTTCAATCTACCCATTTGATCTATACCTTGTTCGAGAGACCCACTTACAACCCATTGACGTTTGCTGGAAATGGTGCTAAGGACCTGGTTCCATTTTCTTTCAGCGCTTTGATTTCTATTACCATAGCATCTTGCCAGTTAGAAAACTGATTCGCTCGAAGGAGATAGGATCAGGTTGGCGTGAGACATTGAGCAAGAAATTTTGGTGAGAAGGAGAAAAGCCGCTGAAATAATAACTTTTGACAATGGATACTTGGTTGATGATTCATTTCTTCATGCCCTTGGAGTTGAAGAACTTGCAGTAATCAGATTGCAATAAGAATCTTTAAGCAATATTGATGGCTTTTGTACGTGAGTGGAACGAAGAAGGCCACTAGGTTCTTGTGACGTCTCATTTGTGCTTGGTTCCAAATTGATAGGTTCTTGAGGTCCTTGATTTGGTTCAAGCGATGTTAATTCATTCCCATTGGAATGATCAGTGGCATTTACTAGATGTTAATTTTTCAATCTTACATGCAGACCATATCAATGAGAGAAAATACATGTGCTCACATCTGTTCCTTGTGTCGGATTTTGAGAGATGGGACTCGACCAATCAGTTCAAGATTTGATTATTCATAGTACTTTTAACGAGGTAATCAGACCAAGAACCAAATTAAATGTTCCATTTCATAAGTCTAAATGTCGTCCAAAACATAAGAAAGCAAACATACCCTAATTTTGAAATCATGCATGTTTTCAAATCTAAATAGATCTCAAAATTGGACTAATGAACAAAGGGAACTTAATCTGATATCAATCCGTGTCCGGATCATCATAGATCAATGCAAATTGATGTCCTAAAACTAACATGATGCTTGTAAGAACTTGGTCATAATAGACTTGAAGTTTGGTCTCTACTGGGACTGGGGTGTAAGACATGGACCTATTAGGAGAATAATGGATTTGAATCCAAATCATGTAATCATAATTTGAGAGATTCTTGTTCTAAATTGAAATAAGAGATGTCATAGAGGCCCCAAAATGTCATATCATGTTATGAATTCATGCTTCATAATCCAAGGTCAAAGATATAGTAAATATGATCTTGTATTTACAATTGGATCTTCTACAATCTGGATTTTGAGGGAATAAATCCAAATCAGATGATTAATATTGTTTGAAATCCATTCTAGAGTCTAGTTTTGTGGGAATTGATCCAAGGTTTATGAACAAATACTCACTTGCTTTGAAATTTGATCCATGATCTAGGATCCAAGATCTAAAATCTAAATTTTGAGGCATGAAATTCAAGAATCCAAAATCTAGGGTCTAAAACCCAAACTCCATAATCCAACATCGATGATATGAGATTCATGATTTAGAACTCGTATGAGAAATCTGATCCAGAATCTAAAGTTTAAAAGCCAAAATCCAAGATCCATAATTCAAGCTCCATAATCCCTGATCTAAAATCTAATATTTGAGATCCAAAATCCAATGCTTGAGATCCATATCCAAATAGGTAGACTTGGTTCAGTTTCGTGGTTAGATCAGCATATAGTTTATGATTTGAATCTAATGCTTTGAATTGAGATCCATGATCGACATGAGATAGGGGTAAGTTGGTCAAAATGACTGCATTCAATCTTGCCTAATACTGGATTTGGATCTACTTGGGATGGGTTTGACTGCAACAAGTGTGTTTGGTCATAGTCAAACCATGTTATATATGATATAAACTTCATTCATCTCATATGACTCAATGTTAAAGAGATTTGATTAGATCTAAAATATTGGACTAGATTCAAAAGTAGTGGACTCTAAGACCAGTTTGAGCTAGGCCTTAAAGAAGTGAGCTAGGTTTGGACTCCAAGCCTACATGACCTAGGGTTTTTGAAATCATTTAAAGGGATTGCTTTTAAAAATATTTTATCGGAAACTATGATTTGAACTGATTCTTGTACAATGACCAAACTTGATTCTGGTTTTCACATACCTGGGCTGAGACACGTATGACATGCTACTAGTCTGACCTAGTCTGATTTCAGGTAAGGGGTGCATGTGGGTGCAAGGTGGTTCAGTGCATGTTAAAATGGAGGTGTAATGCATGATTAAGGAAAAATATGAAAGAAAATTATAGTCTATATGCATGCTTTGGGAAAAATAACTAAACAGAAGCAAGGAATTTTTAAAAAAGAGACAAGGAAGAAAGGGGGATACTAGACCCCTATGCCAACCCTTAAGACATTCAACTAAATCTAATCTAGAAAATAAACAAGCCAAACTAGAACATTGTTAAAGCAACTAAAAAAATAAACTAAACTAAACATGCTAAAAGCAAAAAATAAAACTAAACCAAACATGCTAAAAACAAAAGGAAAAAACTAAACGAAGCATGCATAAAGAAAAGCAATAAATTTCAAATAACGAAAGAAAGAAGAGTGAAAAAAATCACCTGAAGTTGGCATCTTAACCGAGCTTGCTCCCACAACCCCTACACTGAGTTTGGTTGCGTCTACGTTGAGTGTTAATGCAGCTGAAACCAAGACTTAGACCACGAGTCTTAAAAATTTATCTTGTTTTGAGCTATCCCTTTGTGAGTACCCAATTGAAATTTTATCAACTTCTTAGGCTTCTATAGCAATAACTAAAGTGCCTCAAAGGGGAGGAGGGCCCTATTTATAAGAGAGAAAAAGGGCAAACCCCTTTCTCTCCATTGATACGTGGCTAAGCTTGATTCACTCTCTCCCTTCATTTTCAACTCAAAACAATAGGTTAAAAGCATAATTTCAAGGGAATTTTGCTCACTGCATCTCATCCGGCCTTCAAATTTGATTATGTGAAAAGTCATGCATACATGAAAAAGTGTTGATCGATTCTTGATAAATTATTCAGATTGATAATGAAAGTGAAAGAGAGCACATGACCAATTTGAGACTGATGATTTAATGGCTAAAACCATGTGGGCTTAATATGAAAGGGACCTGATAAGGGTTTTTGAGGACCATGAGACTATTAAGGAGATGTTTGATGCTATCTCCTTGAAATAAGACACCACTACTACCATCCACATCCAGTACTTGCAGAGTAGTACAATGCATATAGGATGGAAGAATTAGATAGTGTTGTTGATCATCAATAAGATGTTAGTCATGGTTAAAAACCTAGCCATTGCAAGAAATGTAATCCCAGATAGTATGCAGATCTCAACGATCATAATCTACCTTGGAGCATTGCAGTTACTACCTTAAGGCTTAACTTTGAGAATCTAACTTTGTCTAAGCTTCCCTTACAACTAGCTATTGAACAAGAACACATGTCTAAGAACAACAAGTCAGACTTATTGTAATACCCCAAAAATTTAGTCCCATATTGAAGATTGTGAGGTTCTTCAAGGGCTTATAAAGGGATTATTAAATAGATGGTTGTCTTAGTTATTAACCTTTTTGAGGTTAGAACCAAAACTACTAGGGGGCGGGTGGAGATCCACCGAACCAGGGGTTTGAGCCTAGAAGTGGGTCAAGTTGTTACGTTTATAGTAGTGTATGATAAACCATGTGCAAGTTAGACCCAAACAATTAAGAAAAACAAATGATAGAAAATCTAAGAGAAAGTATACAAATTCTCAAAGACCTCAAGGTAATGTGGAGAAATCTAGAGGACAAAGTTCCCAAATGGGCAAAGCAACAATGGCTGAAACAATTATGGTAGTATATGATAAACCATGTGCAAGTTAGACCCAAACAATTTAAAAAGCAAATGATAGCAAATCTAAGAGAAAGTATACAAATTCTCAAAGACCTCAAGGTAATGCGGTGAAATCTGGAGGACAAAGTTCCCAAATGGGCTAAACAACAATGGTCGAAACAATAACAACAACAAGAGGCTAAATCAGCAGCACCGCAACCGGGAAGTCATTTGTGTTGTGTCTAAATGTTTGATTGCAAATGATGAGCTGACTGGTTGGTGGGTAGATTCTACTGCTACATTGGAAAAGCTAGAGAGGGTGTGGTCCATATGGAAGACTAGATCAATGAGAGCAAACAGTCCATTTGATCAATAACTCTTACTGTGATGTCACAGGAGTCAGTTATATTGACTCCATGTTGGGGGCACTTATGTCATATTAAATGAGGTGTTTTATGCTGCCTCTATAAGAAGAAACCTTGTGTTTGTTCCTGCACTGACTAGGAAAGGTTTTGAGGTGCATTTTGTTCGAAGAAAAGTCACATTAGGAAAACATGACAGAGTCATGTTGGAAGGGAAGTTTGTAAAAGAAATAACATGTTTAAACGTCGTGAAGTGAATAAAGCATCAGGTTTTGCATATATTGATTATGTGTTACATGTGAATGTAAATTTGGGGTATGAAAAAAGTAAGCTATGTTAGTATAAATAAAATGAAGGTATTAGCACAACAAACAATAATATTTAATATTATGAGTCATGTTTATTAGAAATATGATAAGAAACCCTTTCCTTCAGAAGTAACTTAAACCACTACATTTATTGATGATTTTCCAAGGTTCAATTATTTTTACCTAATCAAACATAAATATGAAGCCCTTGAGAAATTCAAAGAACTCAAAAATGAAGTTGAGAGACAACTTGACCAATATATCAAACTTATAAGGTTTGATCAAGGTGGAGAGTATACATCAAATGAATTTTTTAAATATTGTAAAGGGCTTGAAATAAATAACTAGAAAATAGTACCTAGAACACCACAATAAAATGGCAAAGCAAAGAGGCATAATAGAATTCTCTTGAACATGGTAAGGCTCATGTTGGTACGTGCACAATTATCCCAAGCTTTTTATGGTGGAGTTGTATTGACAGCTATGTACATCTGAAATTGAGTGCCCTGCAAGACAATCCCGACCACTCCTTATGAGAGATGGATTGGTTTGAAATTAGATCTAAAGTCATCTTAGGAGGCGGGAATCTATAGCTCATGTCAAGATCTTGATCCAAAATAGATAAATTGGATAACAGATCTATAAGTTGTTTGTTTATTAGACATTTGAAAGGAACTGAAGACTACAAATGATATCAATTGTTAATGAGAATCATTAAAAGTATCATGTAGATCTCACATAACAACTCAATAATAAAGTCAGCAATGTAGTTGAACATCAAACTTATATACTAGATGATCTTATTTATTCATATGAACAATCAGGTAATGAACTGACTAAGGAATAGTTAGGCAACAAACCAATTGATTTTGATGCCTCAACTTGAAGTACTCTGATTAGTCATAAAAGACATATGGCTCCTCTATCATATTTGAATGACTATTGTGTATACTTGGCTGAGGACTTATGCCATTCAGCAGACATTGAAGAAAAGACATATAACCTGACATGCCATGAAACGATAAATTTACATGAATCATCAGATTGGATAAAAGCTATAGATGAAGAAGTTGAATCTATAAAAAAAAAAAAAATCTGAAAAATTAATAGATCTTCTCGAAGGAAGAAAACTTGTTGAATGTAAATGAGTACTAAAGAAAAGTATAAAGTTGATGGAATAGTCAATAATTTTAAGTGCCAAAAGGTTTTTCTTAAAAAGAATGAATTAGTTATTTAGAAACCTATTCAGTATACATAAATTTGTCTTGAGCAAACTAATTCTAACTACTGCAGCAGTTTATGACCTAGATATTTGGCTAATGGATGTAAAAACTTCTTTTTTGAATGGTTATTTGAAAGAAACTATCTAATGGAACAATAAGAAGGACATATCATTGAAAAAAATAAAGAAAAATTATACAAGTTGAAAAATTTCTTGTATAGCTTAGACCAGTCTCTTAGACAATGATATTTTGCTTTCCATAGGCGATAACTAGGCTTCAGTATGTAGCAAAATTAGTTGGACCACTACGTATAGGTCTGAAGCAGTGGGAGTCTGTTTTGCATTTTGTCATTATATGTTGATGATATTTTTCTAAAAATGCCAATGAAATGATATCTAAGGCAAAGATTTGGTTGAATGAAAACTTCAAAATGACTGATATAGGTGAAGCATCCTATATCCTAGGTATAAAAATTACTCGAGATAGAAAATCAAGGATTTTGAGTTTGAGTCAAGAACAATTTATTGATTAGGTTTTTAAAAAGTTTAAAATGCAAGATTGAAAACGAAATGGGACTCCTATAGCCAAAGGAGTTAAACTAATTAAATGTGAGTGTTTCAGTAAAGGTCAACAGAAATTAAATGTCCCTTATACTGAGGTTGTTGACAGTTTAATGTATTTAATGTTATGCACAAAACCTGATATAAGAAAATCATGTTGGTCTTGTTAGTCATTATCAACATAATCTAGGTTGGCCTCACTAGCATGTTGTAATATATATATATATATATATATATATATATTAATGGATCAAAAGGCTTAAAGTTGTTCTACCAAGCTGGTGAAATTAAACTTAATGGGATATTCTAATGCAGATTTTTTCAGTTGCTACATATTCTTTTTTGGAGATGGAGCAATAGTCTGGTCTTGTAAGAACAGAGATGTGTTGCTCAACATACTTAAGAAGCATAGTATATTGCATGTAATGTAGCAACTATATTTGTTGTGGACAGACCAATTCTTGAAGGCTTGAAATTAAATCTTGATCTTGAACCAGTTTAATTATATTCTGAAAGTCAAGCAGCAATATCGCTTATAAAAAATGGAGCTGTTAGCTCAAAAAGTAAGCATATAATAGTGAAATACCATTGTGTACATAAAGTAATTGAGAAAAATAAACTCTCGGTTTGTTATATGGCTACTAATGATATGGTAGTTAATCGATTCACTGAGAGAATTTCAGAAAACTTGTTTACCATGCATGTAGCCCATATGATAGTGAGATATTATGAAAGGTTGCAATGGATAAACTTTCTTAAAGAAAACCTCGATATAAACCTTGAACATATTAAGGTTACGTTAGATAGACCAAATAACTAAAATTGTGGAAGCATACAATAGTGGAAGCAAATGAATGGTTTCCCAAGTTGAAGATGTTGGATTGTAGCCACAAGCCTTATCTTTTCCACTCATAACTATGAGGGGGCCTACTTGCAATTACAAGATAAACATTTGTGAACTGCATTTCAAAATAAATTCTTTTTCATTAAAAGATATTTGATTTACAAAACTTGTTTCCTGACTTCTCTCCCTGACCCTTATGAAAGGAATGAAAGAGTATTCAGAAGTTTTAACGTGGTTCACCTGTTAAGGCTACATCCACGATGCAGGAACCCTTGCATTACCGTGGTTCCTGCTTTCCTTTTATATATTTTGTTGCTTTACAATGGATGGGGATAACCTTTTCAGTTTTAACAGACTTGATAAGGTTTACCCTTTCAGTTACATCCTCTTTACATGAGGATCGATTACATGCTAACGAGGTTCCACATTTGGTGGAGCTGATGTAACCAACTGCACGTTCATTGTGATCAGGACGAGGGTCTTTCACAGCCTCCCTCAAGTGCAACAGTATGCTTCTGAGGTTAAGCTTGACACGGAAATAATTAAACTATGTGACAGCAATGGGCTTGGTTAGGCCATCAGCAATTTGGTCCTTTGATGAGAGATGCTGAACTCTGAGCAAACCTTTGGAAACTTTGTCTCGTACATAGTGAACGTCGACTTCAATGTGTTTGCTTCTGGAGTGAAACGTGGGATGAGCTGCAAGGTAGTTAGCGCTGATATTGTCACACCAAATGACTGGTGTGTTGACAACACTAACTTTCATCTCACTTAAGAGAGACTGAATCCAGGTTAGCTCTACTGCGGCATTTGCTACTCCTCTGTATTCGGCCTCAGTGCTTGAGCGGGAGACAACATGTTGTTTCCTTGAACTCCATGAAACAAGGTTAGGGCCAATATAAACTGCATACCCTGAGGTGGATTTTCAGTCATCAGGAGACCGAGCCCAATTAGCATCTGTGTAGACATTAATGCTAATGTCTTTGGATGCTTTGAACACCAACCCATACTGAATAGTATATTTCAAATATATGAACAAAGAGGAATCTGCTGGACTACAGAAGAATCCATAGTTCAATAGAAAATCACTAAATTTATTAAACCACATCCTAGCAGATTGACGCAGCCCATATAGGGCTTTGTTTAACTTACAGACATGATTGGGCTTGTTTGGGTCTTTGAATCCTGGTGGTTGATCTATATACACAGGTTCTTCCAGCTTGCCATGGAGGAATGCATTTTTTATGTCAATTTAATATATTTTCCATCCTCTAGAGAGAGCAACAGTAAAGATAATTCTAATTGTCGTAGGTTTAATAACTGGCAAAAATGTTTCCACAAAATCTATACTTGGAAGTTGGTTGTATCCTTTAGCCACGACTCTTGCTTTCAATCGCTCTAAGCTTCCATCTGCTTTTACTTTGCTTTTAAACACCCATTTGCAGCCAATAATATGCATAGATTGTTCTTTGGGAACCAAATCCCACTTTCCTGTTTGTTTGAGAGCATCTATTTCCTCCTTCATTGCAGCTGTCCAACCTGCATCTGATAAGGCTTCTTTAATGAAACTTGGTTCCTTAGGTAGTTTCTCACAAGTGAGCAAATACCGAGGGTTCGGTTTCACTATTCCATGCATAGAGCGAGTTGTCATTTGCCTTGTAGGAACGGGTGCTAAAATTACCTCTGTTTGGTCATTTTCAAGCTATTCATTGGAGGATGTAATAATCTCTTCCATGTCATCATGCTCTTCTCTCTGGTCACTGTTGTCTGAGTTGCCATCTTGTGAACAAGTGGGTTGCGGATTATGAGTAGCTTGACTTACGTCCTCAATGCCATGCATTTTTGTGAGATCACTTGTTGTTCTGTCATGGTGAACATCTTGTTTTTGCTCTCCATTAAGTGGGCTTTTACTTGCCTCTTCATCAACAGGAAACCATGCTTCATATTCAACTTCAGGATTTGGAGTCCTAGCATCATCTATACCTTTAAAAGGAAATTTATTCTCATTAAAAATACAGTGCCTAGAAATGTATACACTCCCGTTTTTACATGTAGGCACTTGTAACCCTTATGCATTGCACTATAGCCCAAGAAAACACATGGCAGTGACCTTGGATTGAGCTTATGTTGGACATAATCTCTTAGATATGGAAAACATAAACATCCCAAAGTCCTCATGTAACTGTAGTCAGGCTTAATTTTAAATAAATTTTCATATGGAGAGGTCATATTCAACCCATGTAAAGGAACTCTATTATGAACCCAAACTGCAGTATTGAATGCCTCCACCCAATATTTGGGCGGCAACCCAGCATAAAACATCATAGCTAAACTAAGTTTTGTTGTGTTTTCTCTCTGCCTGTCCATTTTGTTGTGGTGTGTATGGACAAGACATCATATGCTGAATTCCATTTTCTTGAAAAATTTTCTTCATCATGGAATTATCAAATTCCGTTCCACCATCTGAGTGAAAAGTTTTGATCATTTTACTAAACTGATTCTTTACATATATAATGAGTCTTTCAAAATAGTTCACAAAATCTGATTTTTCTTTTAAAGGGAAAAGCCAACTGAATTTTGTTGAGTCATCGACAAATATTGCATAATATCTCATGCCTTGAACTGAATTTACTGGTGAAGGCCCCCATAAATCATAATGTAATATGTCAAAAGGTTGTGAATCCCTATTGTCAATAGAGAAGAAAGGTAGACGAGAAGTGGCCATAGCACAACCAACACATATATTTCTTTCTGTAATATTTGAGCTACAGATCTAGTTTTGTCTATTCAAGAACTTTAAAATTCCAAAATTAACATGAGCTAATCTTCTATGCCATATTTCAAGACTGACCACCTTTTGACGATTGGAAAAGCATGTCTCTTTTATTTCTGCCGCAAAAACATAAAGATCACCCTGTCATTGGCCTTCAGCAATCACTCGCCCTGATTCCCTGTTCTTGATTTGGAAGCGATCATGTGAAAAACAAAAATCAACTGGTAAATTCATTGTCAACTGGCTGACTGAAACCAAATTCCTCTTAATTTCAGGAACAACTAACACATTTCTTAACTCTAATTCGTCATTCTTTGAACTAATTTTTAGTATCGCCAACATGAGTGATCTTAAGAGCATTTCCATTACCAACGAGTACGCTATCTTTTCCTTTGTATCTAGATAAGTTGTCAAGCATACATGGGCTAGAGGTGACATGCAATGTCGCTCCAGAGTCTGGAAACGAAGCCTGATCTTGGTTATCGGCCATAGTTACTGTTGTCAATGCCTTAGTAGCATTTTCTGCCTTATAGGCATCGTTATACATGTACCAACATCTGAGTGCAGAGTGATTGAGTTTAGAACAGATCTGACAAGTAATACATTTTTCTTTGTTCGTTGTAGTTTTGCCTTTGTTGCCTGAAGATTTTTGTTGAGCACCTATTTGGTTTGATGATGTTTGGTTCAGGTTGCCGAGTTTCTCTTGTTGTCCTCGGTTGTACGGGTAGAACCCTTCCATGAGAAGAGAATGTTGGTTTTCCACTTCTCTCCTTGCATCATTGATTCCCATGGCTTCTCCCCTTGCTCCCATCACATCAAATCAGAAGTTTCCTTGCCCATCCACATTGAATGTGGCTAACTTCGTTTCCATAAAGCTTTCTCAAACAAACTTCCTTTTATGGAAAACGCAAGTGCTTTGCCTTATTGAAAGTCAAGACTTGCAAGGATTCATCAACGGAGAAGTCACTGCACCAGATCAATTCATATCACTGGTGGCAAGCAAGAAATCAATCCAAACTACCTGCAATGGAAGAGGTCAGATCGACTCCTACGTGGATGGATCACAGGTATGCTCTCAGAGGATGTTCTAGGCTTGGTCGTTGGATTGGAAACAGCACCAACAAGTGTGGAAAACACTTGAAGAAGCTTATGCATTGGATTCCCAAGAAAGGGAATGTTGCTTGTTGCAAAAGTTGCAGATGCATAAGAGGAAAAATATGAATATGGTGGACTACATCCGAATTTGCAAAAGCACATGCGATGAACTTCAGGCGATTGGAAAACCGGTGAATGATCACACCAAGGTTTTCCTTCTTTTAAATGGATTGGGACCAGAATACGAGTCCTTCATCACATCCATGTTGAAGCCTCAAATTCCATCTTATAAGGAGGTCGTCCCGCTGCTCCAAAGTCATGAAACAATGAAGCAGCTCAACGGGCATGAAGAAAATGCTCAGCATCAATCCGTTTTCTACACTCAAAGATCTGGATTCAATAACAATCGTAGACGTGGAAGAGGAAAACCAACATTCTCTTCTCATGGAAGGGGGTTCTACCCATACAACCGAGGACAACAAGAGAAACTCAACAACCTGAACCAGACATCATCAAACCAAAGGTGAGGCGTGAGGCTTTGAAACCATAAAGGAAAAAGTTTGCAACGACAGAGTTAATTCCTTTGTTTTTTTCATTTATTGTTGTGTGCTCATGTAGCTTATATATAAAATTACATTTGCGGTTTTACAATCAATAACTGCCCACGACCATAACTGTCCACGTTCAGCATCATCAACATCATGTGCTTGATGTCCACGTTCAGCATCATCAACATCATGCGCTTGATGGTTTTAGAAACTGATCATCATCGCACGATCAGCACTTCTAGCGGCACTTCCACTTCATGTTTGGTGGTTTCTATGACTGACCATGATCATGCTTGGTGGTTCCATGCCTAACACGATCAACATGGTGGTTCCATGCCTCCCATGATCAACACATGTCATGATGGGTGGTTCCATGCCTCCACGACCAGCACGTCATGCTAGATAGAAAACGTCTATCTTAATATCCTAGTGCTGATTTGAGATTGGCAGCATCAGCCTGTTCGCATCTTCTTTTCTCTGCAATATCTTGGTGAAAAAGAAGGCAGAAGCAGAAGATCTAATCCAAGAAGAGAGATAGAGACAAAGACAGATTTATCAAAGATATAATATGGAGGAGGGATCAAATAGTAATGAATTGGCACACTTTATTGATGCTGAAAGCGACGTCTGGTCTTGTGAGAGATAGGTATTGTAAACCGCCCGCAATGCTCCTATACAAGGTAGGGTCCTCGAAATCAATGTCGTCTCCAATGTGTAACTTAGAGGAGGATGACATTGGAGTGGTGGATGGTTTGCACTCATGCATTTTTGCCTTTTTTAGAAGATCCCTGATGTACTTCCTTTGAGGCAGGGTAGCACCTTGAGAATTATACAGAACTTCCACCCCAAGGAAAAAATGAAGCCTCCCAAGATCCCTTAAGGCAAACTGCTCACCAAGAAGCTTAATAATCTTGTTAGTAAGACTTTGAGAATTGCCGGTGACAAGAATGAAGTCAACATAGACCAGAATATAAACGATATTTTCAACACTATGCATGATAAATAAAGAAGGATCAGTTTTAGAGCTTGTGAATCCAAAATGAAATAGGCTTTGACTTAGACATTGAAACCAGGCTCGAGGGGCTTGCTTTAGCCCATATAGGGCCTTATGAAGGCGGCAGACGTGTGATGGAAATTGGTGGTCGATGAAGCCGGGCGGTTGAGCCATATACACTTCCTCAGATAAGGTTCCATTAAGGAATGCATTATGGACATCAAGTTGTCTAATTATCCAATTCTCCCGTAAAGCAAGTGAGATCATGGTTCAAATAGTACCTGGTTTGACGACAGGGCTGAAAGTTTCAAAGAAGTCGACTCCTTCTTCTTGGTGAAACCCTTTTGCGACAAGTCTAGCTTTGTGTTACTCAAGAGTGCCATCTGACCTGCGTTTGATGCGGTACACCCATTTGCATCCCACAACATTCATGTCCGAGGTGCGAGGCACAAGAGACCATGTTTTATTATTGCAAAGAGCTTGAAATTCATCTTGCATAGCAGCACGCCACTCGTTATGCTTGGTGGCTTCATTAAAATCTTTTGGTTCCTTGTCTTCAAGGAGTTTAGTCACCAAGAGACTAGAGAAAGCATAACGAGAGGATGGTTTGAGTGAACCAGTTTGGGAGCGTGTCACCATAGAGTGAGGCCTTGAGGTGACCAGCGGTGCCTCTTGAGGAGCAGGTTGATCTGGACTTGTTTGTGGCGAGCTAGGTGCAATAAGCGGTCCACTGTCATGAACAGAAGCAGTAGGATTTTCTGCAAGGGCACTGCTTGAAGATGAGAGCCATGGAGGCACAAGAACAGCTTGTGGGTGAGTTCCTCGGGCCGAAGTGTCATTAGCTGGTTTTTCAATAAAAGGAAAATTTTCCTCATTGAAAATAACATCTCTGGACACAATAATTTTGAATGAGTTAGGATCCATGCATAGATAGCCATGATGATTATCATTATAACCCATCAAAACATGAGCATAAGATCGATAGTCAAGTTTGTTGGATCTATACATTCTCAAGTTGGGGAAGCATAAACACCCAAAAGTTTTAAGAAACTTGTAGTTGGGTTCCTTGTTCGAAAAAATTTCAAGAGGACTTGTATTTTTCAAGCCTGCAGCAGGCAATCGATTTATCAGAAATATTGCAGCTGAAAAGGCAAAATTTCAGAGTTTGGCACATTGCTGTGAGCCATAAGAGTCAATCCAGTGTCAACGATATGCCTATGTTTGCATTCGGAAACGCAATTCTGTTTTTGGGTGTGAGGATGGGAATAACGATGTTTAATTTCTGCCTTGGAAAAATAGTTGTCCATGCACTTGTATTCTCCTCCACTGTCACTGTGGAAGTTCTTAACTTTTCTTCCAAACATATTTTCAACCGTTGCTTTTAACTTTTGAAAGGTCTCAAGCACTTCAGATTTATGTTTCAACAAAAACAGCCATGTAAATCTTGACCATGCATCAACAAAGATAACATAAAAACGATGTCCATAGATACTAGAAATAGGGGCTGGCCCCCATACATCTGAAAAGATGATCTCTAGAGGTTCCAATTTACTGTAATCAATGTGGCTAAAGGGCAACTTATGCATTTTAGCAGTTTGACAGGAAGAACAAATTCTGATATTGCAGTCTGAAAAAGGTAAATTAAAGGAACTAAGCACACGATCAACAATCTTTCTATTTGGATGTCCCAACCGGGCGTGCCATGTAGCGTGACCAGCCTTTTCTCCAATGCAAGCAACTTTTTCTTTAAACTTGTCAAAGTCAAGAGTGTAGATTCCTCCTTTAATGTGTCCTCTCAACAACTCTTGTTTGGATATGGCATCTGTAATTCTGCACTCTCTTGCATCAAATTCAAAAACAACGTTATTATCTTCAGCAAACCGATGCGCAGAGAGAAGTTTCTTGGTGATAAGAGGAACATGAAGAATATCATGCATCTTGAAGTTGAAATTTCCAACTTTAAAGGATGAACTACCAATGTGTTTAATAGCTAAACCTGTACCATTTCCCACCTTGACAGAATCAGTGCCCGAGTAAGCGGAATTTATTGACAAAGAGCTGAGATCAGGAGCAACGTGATGGGAAGCACCAGAATCAGGATACCACGAATCATCACCGGTGGTCTCAGATGTAGTAGCATTATATGCATGAGGAGGATTGGAATTAGAATTGTTTGATTACTGGAATAATCTACACGTCTTTGCCGAGTGCCCTATCTTTTCACATAATTGACAGACAATGTGAGAGCATTGATCATTATAATACCTTTGATTTTGCTGATTGTTGTTGTAGTTTCCTCGTCCTCGTCCTCGTGAGCGAAATCGACCACCACGGCCTCCATGATAGTTTCCCCTTCCATAATATTGATTTCCGCTACCTTGGTTGGTTCTGTGAGTGACATTAGCTTCAACTTGTGAGTTGGATGCTTTTTCAACAGAATCATCTTCACCAAGGTAGGCTTCATGGGACAACAAGAGACTAAGTAATTCAGTCATGCTAACAAGATCCTTGCGAATAGATATAGAAACACGCATTGCTTCATACTCTGGTGGAAGATCACGGAGTATATGAAGAATAAGGTCCTCTTCTTCAACTTTCTTTCCAGCAACTTTGAGAAATAGATTTCTGAACAAATTGGGAAATAGATTTGTTTCCCTTCTTAAATTCTGTAGCTGCTCCTTAAGTTGTAAGATGCGTGCACGTGACTGTGCAGCATAAGCATCTTGCAGAGTGGTCCAGACTTCATAAAATGTTTCCAATCCAATAACTTGGGAGTGAACAAAGTCAGACAAAGAGGAAATAAGCCAGCTAAGGAGAAGCTGATCTCGCCGGCGCCAGTCTATATACTCAGGATTGGGAGCAGATTTGCCATCCTTGATGATAGGTTTTTGAGGTTCAGTTTTTGATCCGTCAATGAATCCTTCGAGATCATAGGAGATAAGCAGAGGTTAGAATTGAGATGCCCACAATACATAGTTATCAGAATCTAACTTGGTTGAAATGAAGTGTTCAAAAGAGGTAGGAGCTGGTAGGCCTGGAAACGGAGAGGAGTTGGCTGCCATGTCCACGCTGGTCTAGTTACAGTTGACATGGTTGAGTGCTTTTGCTAAACTCACCTAAATTCACTTGCATTTTTTCTTCATTCATGTAATGGATTTGCAGTGATTAAATAACCCAGACCTTAGGACTTTTTCATAGTTTAAATTGTCTACAGGTTCCATTTTGGCAACATTGCATTATGCATGAGTTACCTTTTTTATCCATGGATTTTTGTCATGTTCCATCACACAGTGGATATTACTTCAAGTATTATAATCTCTGCCCATATCACACGCAAGACAAAATTTTGTCCATGGACTTTTATCTTTTGGTAACTAATCCATGGATTTTAATCCTTGGATTTTTTATTGTGGGCATCAAACGAGGCCTAAAGGATCGAAGGAAAAAGTTAAGCTGCATTTGGAAGGAAAGAAAGAGAGGAAGGGAATGAGAAAGAAGGTTAAAGTAGAAAGAAAGGAATGGAGAAGGCAAACTAGTATATATTGAGTATCTTGAGAAATGTAGGGATTGGAAGAAAAAAGAATGATATTTTAAAACATGATAATTTTACCTTCCAATGGGTCAATCTCTCTCTCTTGCCAAGCATGGGGCCTTGTAGTGGGTGGGTCTCTTGTTCAATTTCAATGGGCATTACTATTCTGATGACATCGAAAAACATTAGCTTAGGGTGAGGGGTTTCCTCTGCGTGGTTAAGTGGATGGGTGTTTATTCTCTCTCTCTCTCTCTTGCACTGCAGCAGGGGCCCCTTTCCCATCAGGTGTTCACCTCATATAGTAGTATCTCATGGAAGCATCTGTTGCTTTAGCCCTTTTCAGAGAGAGAAAAAGAGAAGCATGAATAATCAAGCTATTGAGTAGCATGGGTATTAGTATAAACATATACAACAACGTGTCTCTTGCTTGCCTATGGAGAGAAAGAACTTTTAAACCTTGTTTGTATGGAGGAAAACAGAGGGAAAGAGGAAAAAATCAGCTAGTTTTGTGTTTAGATGTTTAATTTTAAAGGCCCGTTTGATGGCCCTATATTTCATTGTATAGGGAGGACAAAAGTCCATAAAACCAGATTTTATCCATTCTCCATCGCGCACAGGACAAAAGTCCACGATTTAAATGTGAGAGCGTGGACTTTAAAAGTCAGACCTTCGTAGGTCCGACTTTTATCCATGGATAAGAAAATTGCCGATTGGGTCATCTCATTCTGTCGTCTCAACTCTCAAGTGGTCTTCATGGCAGCGCCCTTTCACTGCAACATCACCACCACAACACTCAAAACTCGCAGCAGTGGTATGCTCGTCCTCCCACCATAGCATCCCCCTCAACTCCCTTCACGAGATAGCCCCTTTTTCTCTCTCTAGTCTTTTATCCCTTTTCGGCTTCTATCTCTGTGTTGTTCTTCCTCTTCTTCTGTTATCTTATGAAGTCACCGATGAGTCTCTCCCTGTCTTCTTCTTCCTCTAATCTTCCTCATTTATATATTAGTGCATCGATTGGATGGTTTAATATTAGGATTTTAATATTAGGTGCTTGGGTTTTTAACCTCAGGTGCTAAAGGGAGTCCAAAGCTCACAACCAAAAAGAGTTTAGTCCCTATCGTTTTTTCGGTTGATGGAATTTTGTGCAATGAGATAGGTTGTAATTCAAAGTATTCTTGATATGAAAAGTTTGTGCTTATATTTTTGAGGTACTGGTTACAAGTGTGAGCGTGACAGCAAATGTCAAGATAGTAAGCTCTTGTACTATATTCTTTTCAAATTTTCATTTCATATTCATTTCAAATTCTGATTCATTATTCTTCTAGTTATAACTTCTTGAACATTAATTTTGTGCTACAGATATCTGCTGGTCAATGATTGGCCTTAGCGAGGCTAATAAGTGTGCACAAATTGCAAAGGTTTGGTAAAGTGGCGTACTCAATTTCTTGATCTTATCTATGAAATAGTTGGGTCTCATATTTGAGAAAAATCTGCTACAAAAGCAACAACTTGAAATGCTTGCAATAGACTACCAATCTGATCTATGGAAACATTTGAATAGACTAAAAGCAGCATTACAACATTTCCAAAGACCATGTATATCTTTATGGGTTCACATGAGAGCAAGGTGCTCCTCGATGGACCCACATACGCACATGAACAAGAAATCATGCGTATTGAACAAAGAGAAGGCAAATATAAAGCAGTCAAAACAAAACTCCATTGTGATGCACATGGCTTGAATCAGAGCCTCTCTGTCATTATCGTTCAAAGAAACCATGGCTATTCAAAAGCTACATGGTTTCATGAGCTGCCAATTTATTGTGACAATAAATGATTTTAAGTGGTAGAGAAACATCCTCCATGAAATTACCTCATTTGTGTGTGTTTACATTCTCAAAAATCTATTGGTTTTTGGAGTGTTTCAGAAAATGAGGTTTTGTTTTGAAATGAAAGAGAAATAAACTTACCCGTTGGTACAAGGATTGCATATATATGATATAGTGGAAAGGATTATGCAATTGTAAAGAGGAGGGGGTGTGGGATAGAAACTGTAGGAGAAGTGGAACTAAGGAATATTGATAGGTAGAATTAGTAATTTGGTTGCTACTTAGCTATAGCTCCATCTCATCTTACTTAAGTTCTTTTAGAAAGATGCTTGTGATCATCCGTGATAAGTGAATGTATGAATGCATTGACTCCCTACATGACTGGAAGTAAATCACATATTCATACAATAACATTAATCTAAAAGCATTCCTTCCATCACATGCATCTAAGTTTTTCATTTTATAATTGTCATAAATATTTTTGATAAAAAGAAAAAAGCTTTTCAAAATAGAATGGGGTTGTAGACCATCAAATATAATTTCAATATTGGGTTATTAGTTAAGTTTTGGTCTTGGTAAAGTTGGCAAATGAGAAATTAAAACCTTAGATCATGAGAGAAAATATTCGTAAGAATGAAAAAGAGGAAAGACTTTAATACGTGATGATTAGGGAAAAGAGAGACAGAAAGAAATTTTAAAATCATAAAATCAAAATTTTAAAAAGAAAGAGAGAGAGGTACATATGCATACGTACTAATACACACACACACACACACACACACACACACACACATACACATGTATATATGTATGTATATGAAAGCTTATGAAAAGGAAGTATTCAATCAAATGGAGAGGCAGAAGAAGATTTTAGAAAAAGAGAAAGAGAGAGAGAAAGTGGAACATCTATATATATTTTCATTTATATATACGTGTTTAAGAATTTGCAAAAGAATATGTTAAATCATAAAGAGAGAAAAACAAAGGGAGATAGTCATGTAGTCTTCATAAGAGTTGAAATCAAGAAATAACTTGAAAATATCCAACTTTGATTTTTCTATGTAGACCAAAGAGAAACTTGAGCTCATGCAAGAGCCTAAGCTAACTCTTCAAGGTCTCATTAAAGAATGTTTTTGCTTTCAAAAATCTTTTTTAAAAACATGATTCTAAATATTTTTATCTGTGAACATAAAACCATAAGTATTTCGTTTGTTATAAAAGAATATATTTCTCCCACCATTGAGTATGAACGATAATCAAACAACGTAATAAAATACTCATTGGGGTTCCTAATCGGGTGACTAAGAAAGAAACTAAACGTGGAAATGACATGAAGATGCATTTTAACATGTACATATTCGTGAAGGGGCTTTCCTGTGTTGGACAAACCTCAATCTAAAAAATCAACATAAGAATGAAGAAATTCAAACCCAAACACTCATTCTTACCATTCATTCGTATATAAATAGGAAAAATCAATCAATATTTCATGAACAAAGCAACATTTAGGAGAAGGGAGACTTGTTTCTCTCATAAAATGAAATCTTGTTTCACATTCTCACGCTTCTGATGCACTCAAGAATAGCTCTTGATTTCAAAGAGGAGATTTGAGAGCTTTCTTATATGGCCATAGAGAGATGAAGAAGAGAGAAAGTAAGAAAAAGATATGGATTGGAGCATTGATTACATACCTCTAACAAGAATGATTTTTAAAAGATGAATCTCCTACTTCGGATGATCCCAAAGCTTCCTCAAATGGGGCTTGCTCCCTTGGAGAGTGGAAGTTGGAAAAGCTTGCTCCCAAGGTTGGAGAAGAATGAGAGAAAAATGAAAAGATAGAGCTGAAAAAAACTCTAAATCCTAAGTAAAGAAATACTAGAGGTTTCCCAAGGGTTAGCCCATGCCTAAGAGGGAAGATTGAGGGGGTACTTATGGGGAGTTTTGGAACCAAAACTCAAAATTAATTTTTTTTTAATTCAACAAGATTTTCATGTGAATTTCAAGTATTTTTGAATGATTTTTATTTTTATTTTTTAAATAAACTTTGACTAAGTAGGATTAGCCATTAGCCCTGCAAACACCCATTTGGGGTGTGGGCAGGGCTAATGCCCACTCAACAGAAGCAGTTTTAGATATGAAAAAGGGCCTGTGTGAGGCCTGCGCATCACGCAGGCCCCATCTAGATGAGCAAACGAGCTCTCGCGCAACTTTGAGACACACGAACAAGTGAGGTGCACTTGCGTGGCCCTACGCACCGAGCTCACATAAAGTGGGCTGAAATGCCCTCCTTCTTGTCTCATATGGACCAACAAGGGGTGGATTTCACCTCCCTAGCCTCCAAGGAGACCGTTCATAAAATAAAATAAGAAAAGTGTGAAAATCATATTTTTAAATGTGCATTAAAAAGGGTAAAATTGTTTTTTTTTTGTTATAAATGGGACAGACTCCATTTTGAGTGACTCCAGGCTCGTTTTGAATCCGTATTGGGTTTAATTGATTGTCGACATGTTCTAGTGAGTGTTTTAATCTTTAAAAACACATTTTCGGCATGAGAACGAAGCATAAAACAAAGGGAATGCATGTGCGGCACACAATAGCATCAAATTTTGTTGTTTTGATTTCGGCTTTGGATTTTGAATTTGAAATTCTTGATTTGGATCTAAACTTGGGTTTGGGATCTCATTCGGATCCAAGAGTTGTATTTTAGATTTGAATCTCGCGTCTAAAGTTGGGTGTTGAATTTGAATTTGTGTTCGGCTTCGAACAAGGGGATAGAGATTCATTTTGGATCGATAGTCGCAAATTTGTTTTGGGTTTGGGATTGGGTGTAGGGTCTAAAAATTTAGATCCAAATAACTTAGAATTTCATTTGGGTGAAAATAAAATACAGACTTTTTCAAAAAATTTGGGGTACAACAATGTGCATGCCAAACAAGATGCAGTTACTCCATGAATTATTTCTATTATTATACCCATAGTAATTGAACATATACAAAAGTTCCTAACTATGGTCAATACCTAACAAGATGAAATGCTTCATAAATCAGATAAACCGATAAACACCATCAAAATAAATTGTGAAGCAAGGAAAGCAGAAACGTATCTGATGTGAACTGCATGTGTTCAACCTACACCTTTTGAAAATGACCAACTTGATTAGTAGTATCAACAAGATGAGTAGCTTGCACGTGGAACCAGAGTAAATGCCATCTCCAACACTTTTAGTTATTGGGAAGGATTCTCCACTAAGCATAGACTATGAATTACAACCAACTGATCAAACAAGTCCCCACACCAAAGACTAGAAATTTTTGCAAACAAAAACAAACTAGGCAACTTAATCATCAATTTTCAATGGATCCCCTTCAAGAAGACAGATGGCTCAATATCATTCCTATTGATCTCCGATGTCAAGAAGACAGACATCAAAGACAAGGTTCTTAGAACCATAATGGAGGCATCTTCTCCTTTTCATCTCTCATCCTAGGGACCTTTCCCACCATTATCAATGAACAACATTAGTTTTCAACGAGTTGGAGAGGTGAAAAGCCTTATGATGAGTCTGGCATAGAATACAAGTTGCGTAGGATTGGCCTTTACCATTACTTTTGCTAATTAGGAGTTTTCCCCTAAACAAAAGTACCAAAATAAACAAATAAAAGAGAAGAAGAAGAAGAAGACAGAGATGAACTTCTCAGCAACAAAAGAAAATGGCATATTGAACTAATAAAGCTTAGTCCTCCATTAGCGAGAGTAATAGCCATGATAGCAGCTGCTTCTATGACCCACAATAAAGGGTATCCCTATAAGGTTCAAAAACTTCAAAATTTTTGCTCTCCTAAACAAAACCCACAGGACAAAAATTAAATATCCAAGCAACAACTTAGAAGATCAAAAGAAAAGAAAGGAAAAAAGCCATTCACCTTCTTTTGCTCGAGCATGTTTTGTCCAAAAGTTTCCAATCTCTCTTTGGCTCCATCGCTAGATAATTTACTGCACATCAAGTTCTCAAAAACCTCCTCAATGGTAGGTTTTCCTATACCAATAGACAACACCACAATCCCAAACAGATCAAGAGACAAACAATTATCCCAAGAGAGAAAAAAAAACAAACAAAAAGAACAACATTGAAGAAGTCGCAGAAGCTAATGAGATGCAAAATGCTATATATTACCAAATCCACTGCCTTCAGTATCTCTTCTAGAACCTCATCCTTGTCTCCCATGTCCTTTACCTGCTGTTCTGCTACACGAACAAAATGTTGAAAAATAAAGAAAGAAAGAACTTCAGCGTGCTAAAGAATTCATTTAAAGTGGGAATTTATAAACATAGGAATTATGTTGAGAAGATATTGTAATTTTGAGAAGATATTGTAATTCATAACATTATGAAACTCATATATGACCCTGTCATACATAAGAACATAGAAAATCTGCATCTCAAGAGCTTTAAAACCTGAAATTCTAGTGCCTTTGCATGCAACCTCTCTCGATTCTCCTATTGGAGACTTCTTTGACGCTTTCTTTTTGAAGACACTTTCAGTTAGAAAATTACCTTGTGTGTGTGTGTGAGAGAGAGAGAGAGAGAGAGAGAGAGAGAGAGAGAGAGAGACCTGTTGTGATTGCATAGCCTTTCGTTCTTTTCCCTTTCCCTGGAAATGTGGAAAATGCTCAAATAGCAATGAAGCTGTAGCCAATTTTAAAATTTTAGTTTTAAGTTTGAGCTTTTATTTTAAACATAGATTTGAAAAAACAAACAAGTCTGTATCCATTTGCCAAACAAGGTTTCTTCTTCCTTTGTCACAAGTAAACATTGCATGAGACACAATTGCTACAATAACGTCACAATCTGACAAAAAAATCTGAATAGGATGTGATCGCCATTGCTTAGATGGTCATCAACTTTCATAAAATGTTATTTAAACCCAATGTTAAAAGAAATGCAATATAAAAAAAAGAAACAACTTGATATGTATAGTGACACTTAATGTTACGTAACTATTAGGAACGACTACATGTGCCTTAGAAATTGCATTTTTTAATGAACCAACTTCAAGCAAAAAACTTTCAACTGTAAGCTCTAAGTGCTTGCACTTTGCATTTCTCAATGAATCTTCATTCTTGAATGTTGTAATTGCTAGTTCTAATTCATTTTATTTTGCTTGCAAGATCTCATACTTTTCTTCTATAGTAGCTATTCTTTTGGAGGCCTCATTTCCTCTCTTGCACACTCAACATGTGTAGCATGAAGATTTAAAACATATTTGGAAGAAAGGCCCAATCCATAAATGTGCACATGTCCAAGTCTTTCTAGTCCTATAACTTTGCTATAAGCATCACATCTATCAATAGAATGACATGAACTCCCTGGCATTATTGACAACACTTCTTCCATCACAGCCTATGTATATGACCATATATAAATTTTGTTTTAAAGGAAAAGACATGATTGAGAGTATCCTTAGAAAGACCAAACTTTCAAGTTTTTCACGAAACTTGGGATTATTTCGATGAGTTAGAATGTATATCATGGTTATATTAAGTTCTTCATAGTTACTATATTTTTCTGTCTATGTAACTATGTATGTAGTCATGATATTTAAAACTAATCAATGTATACAATTATAACTTATATTATACAAGTATTTTTACTTCACTGCATGGTATTGAAAAGCCTCTTTGTTCTAGTATCCATAGTTGACCCCATTTTTTTCACTTTTAACGCTATAAATTTATATGTATGCTTTCACAAGTAATAAACATAAACAAGAAAAAAAATGATCATAGGATCAGTCAAAAGGTAAGTATAAGACTATTCTTACCTTTGTCTTATCTTATTCCCAATATGTCATTAATTTGTCTTATTGCTCATTGACAATTGTAAAAGATTTTTTTTTTTCTAATATTCATTATCATCGTCACTATCAGATACATGTTCACCACATAAATAAATCTTCTTTAGCTTTGCCTGGTACCTTCTCCATGCTTCCATAGCACATGAAAGTATATACTTCTTTGCAAACTATTTGGAAATCAAATTTGTCATGTAACACATAATTAATTAAATTATTTGAATAAGGAAAAATACATATGTATAAAAAAATAAAAAATTTGCATAACTAAAATTTTTAATGCCTTAACACTAACAAATAAATTCTCCATGTTTGTCTTCAGCACTTGCTTCCTTTGCAAGTCAAAGGCAACAAGTTGCCATCCTGTGCTAAATTACCTATTTATTGTATTACTTTCAATATATGATCTCATATTGGTTGCCCATACTTATTATAGAAGCTTTAATTTTTTTCACATATGGGCAACTTTGTTACCTTTACAAACATATTTGGACTTCATGTATGCTTTGCTTTAGGCAATAAAAGCAAAAGCATAAATCTACATATAAGATTGTAAGAAAATCTAACATATAGTTATGTTACAACCACATATACCTGCAAAAGAAATTGTAGGCTGGCTACTTGTTTGATCTTGACCTAATAGCATGGATTGTGATTGATTGGTGCACTAGAGATAGAAAAAAGCTCCTTTCATATTTTTCTTTTAGTTGGCATCTACAATATAGATACACAACTCCTCATAGAGATACCTTAGTTAGAATAACAAAAAATTATATTTTCTCTGCTCAATCTTACCAATGACTGTACTAGCTAACCTAAATAAAGAAAAAGTAAAATGAAAATAAATAGAAATGCACATAAAATAATGATATGAATCCAACAAGAAAACCCCAAAAAGCCTACATGCACATAGCAATCCACCTTATCCATCACAAGAAGCAAGATATAAACAGTGGATCATAATTGAGCACACGATAGGGCAACAAAAATGCAAGTAAATTCAGTTAGCTATATAGGTAAATCTGGTTGATGGTGTAATTTTGTCAGCACTTACAAGATCAAATGACACCATGCATCTGTCTAATAAAAAGCCTTTAGTCAGAACCAACTACACTCTAACCTCATACAAAACTCAATCTGGTATGTTGATCTAACAAGTAAAATGAAGTGTTATTAGAAAATCAAGAGAAGTTCACAAAATATAAGAGAAACCAGCTCCTAATTAACAACTCCGTCATACTAAGAAACAATCATATTTTATTAACTTCTTTGTGTTTTTCGTAGTCGCCAGCACAACACTCTTTTGCTGTATAATTTGAAAAATGGACCATAATTTACTTCCCATTTACCTTAGGCTCCTTTTGTCCACAACACAAAAAAAATTCTCCCTCTATCTCACCCTTAGGGACTGCATTTGGCTTTCTTCTATTATAGTTATTCATTCAAGGTCTCACAGGTTGTGGGTCAAAAGGTAGTTTAATTTTGACTCAACACAATTCACCAAACATGTTTACATAAATGGACGAGCGTATATATAGCACAAAGTCATATATGATGATAGTATGGGTGAAGATAAACTAATTAATTTACAAGATGAGAGAGAAAATCAATCATATTTGCTATCAGGCTACTTCTTTGTCAATATAATTTCATCAGTTTTTAATCATGAAATGTACAAACATTAAGGAAAGTAGATTAGTAGCACACAGCCCCAAGCACAACAGTTGTATCAGTTGATCTCATAAGTTCCTACATTCTATTTCCTTTCTGTTCACTATTGAAAAACAAGGAAAATGGTCAACAACAACTCAATAACAATAATAATAATTGGATTCCTTGTGCAACAATACACTAGTTGTATATGTATTAGGAGTTTAAGCAATGTTGCAAATATTATATTTAATATCACATGATAAGAATGCATAAAAACAATGTGTAATATATGGAAGGGGCACTGGCACACCACTTGTGGCCATGTGATACTCATCCTTTTTCAGACCTTGTAGCCTAGAACATCGAACGATTCATTTCCTCTTCTAGGCCTAGTATCTCTAGCACTCAAGAAACTTGATGTAAGTGCATCTACAACAATGTCGTTGTTGTGGGCTTTCTTTATTATTATTCTTTCTCTCTCTTATATGAAACTGATATTTGTTTATGAGATATCCTTTGAACCCTCTTGTCCATGATTGAGGACTAGGTGATAGCCATTTAATTTCTCCTGTCACTCTCCAACTAAGTGGAAGTAACATTTGCATCTAGAAATAAATAAATGTTAAGAAAAAAACATTCAATAGAATAAAAATTCTGATAAGACGAGATCACCACAAGCTTACATGTTTCCTAAACCAAACTTGAAATTGTATTTTGTCCATGTTTTCAACTTCATGAATGGAGAATCTATGAAGTTGAATTTTATTTCTCTAATATGTTGTTTGCATAAAAAGTAGAAATATCTAAATACAATATTAAATATCTAGCACTAATTTATATATGAAGACATTTACTAGCGAAAAGATTAATAGATTCACAGTTAAATAATACATTTTTATGTGCTTGCCACAATGTAGTCACCCAAAAGAACATAAATTTTAAAATGAAGTTTTCAACTAGTTTTGTAACAAAATTTTAAATGTAGGAGTTGTGAACTACACTAAAACAAGTAATATGCTCCAAGCATCAGACACTAAGACCCATATCACTCAGGCTGTCACCACCTAGAAAAATCATTATTTTGGCTCTGATTGCCCCAATTTATCCCATTTTCATCTAAAAAAAATGTCACGAAAATCCTGAGAATTGTCTCACTCAAGATCAGTTAGAGTTATTGTAAACTTCACAAGTCATTAGGAACTGTCAAAACAAGTTTAGCAGCTTATATTTGGTAAAAAATAGTCTAGAAATGGCCCATTTTTCTGGTTTTTACCATTCTTATCAAAACACCTGCAGATATGATCAAATGCATAATAAGTTCTTTCAAGTGTCAATAGGATATTTTCAACTTCAATTACAGCTTTCAAGCTCGAAATTGAGTGCTAGAGTGACCATTTTTAGGAAATGGTGTTATATTTCCCCATTTTCGCATGTTTGTTCACCAATTTTTTGCTGATTCGAGCTAGTTTGTCTGAATCGAGTTAAGATCATATTCTTCAATGTTGGATCTAACTAATCTTAACTTCAGTTCAAATAATTCTATCTCCGTAAGTGCCTGCATTCGGACATCATTGCCAATGACTTTTGAACCAATTTTTGAGAGATTTGGGATGCCAATTTTCAATTTGAGCACATACGTAGATTCAGCAACAATCAAAGAGAGTATTGGTGTGCTAATTTCTTACAAACAATGTTGAAATACATATTTTCCATTTTACGCTTCACGCTTTTATTTATGATGCCATTTTCATCTTGTCAATTTTGGAAAATAACTTGTCCAGGGGAAATTTGAGAATTCTTTTCGCCAAACTTGACACACAAGCATGAGTAAGCATAGCCCACATCCTAGTGTGGTTAGACTGCCTATCCAGCCACGTAGGGTGAAATTTTAAGATAAGGATAAAATCATCATTTGCGCAAGTGTGTGTTATTTTTATATAAACCTAAGTTTGGATTTACATGAACCATATTACATTCTTGTGTCAGTACGGATCACATAGGGCCTGATCTAGTGGAATTGAACTCAACTAGGTTCGAACATGTCTAAAACCTATTTGACTTGAACTGAACCCAATTTGACCTGCATCCACTTGAGTCAAGGCTTAGATCAGGCCTAGGCCCACATCCTAAACACTGAGTTTGTGGCCACATGACCCACACATTGCATTGAAGTACTCAATAATGGCTTTGTGATTGATCGTTCTTTATTTATTTTATTTTTTTTCATCATATACATGTATGATTTTTTTTTTTCATTGCATTTTACATAAACATGTCCAACTTATTGATTTGCAAGCTTTTAGGTCCTGAAATTTGAGATTTTTATACATTTTCTAGCTTTAGAGAAACAACATTTTGAATTCATATAAAATTCAAAATTTGCAGAAGTTCTAAAATTTCGCAAGAGTTAGAAAAGCTATATCTCTCGAACCAAGAATCATATTAATGATATGTAGAAAGTATTTTATTTCTTCAACATGTCTAGATTGTTGTATCCAAATTTCGTCAAATTTCAAGCTTGTTTGGAAGTGCTTTTGGTTGTTTTCCATAAGTTTGTTTTCCTTAACTTCCAAACTGCAAAAATCGGGTATTGAGATTTATCGAACTTGCGAACTTCATAACTTTTGAGTGAGAATTTTGATTTATCTGCTACAAAAACTACAAGTTAGTATGCATCTAATTTTCCCCACCAAATTCTATCCAATTTCAAGTTTATTTTACCAGCCAATTAGGTGATTTAGTTGGAAGTATTTTATCAAACTCTTTATACAATTTTGAAGAATCTTATTTTTTTGCTAACTTCATGATGTTGTTCCTCTCTCTCTCTCTCTCTCTTTGTTTAATTTTTTTTGAAATTTTCAAATCATATTGATTTTTTTTATTTAGATAATCTATAGACCAAATTAAAAAAACAAACAAAACTAAGTTGATTTGATACTCCTTTCTATCATTCCAATGTAGTCATGAAGTCATCTACTCAACTATGTTTCTGTTATTTTATATTGTTTACATTTCTACTCTATGTTTGTAAAGTCGTTACTTTTTATCTCGTGCATGCTTTTTCAATTTGTAAAATGCATTTGATTTCTGAAGTACAAAAGAATCTATAGACAAACTTTTATATCAATTCAATTTGATTTAATAACATGTTAGTCTAACCAAATATACCTCTATAAACTATTTCATATAATTTGTTTTCTATAAATTTTGATTTTTGGAATAGGTTTATGCTCTTATATCTTTTAAAGTCTAAAAGGTGTTCCAAATCTATCACTTGGATTAACCATTCCATATACGAGAGTCTTTCTGCCCCATTTTGTGTCAATCCAACATGGTTAACCTGGGCTTTCAACTCATCACGGTCAACTACCTAGTCAAATTTTCACGTTTGAGTTTGTTAGCCTAAATTCAATCGGAATTAAGTGTTTAACAATGATTTCTCTCATATTTTAAACATAGTTAAGGTTTTGCAACATGTCCTTACTCATGTCTAAGATATCTAGACTTTGCGAATCTTACTTTAACATGTTAGTTTATATTCTTGTTATTGTGTATATTATGTTTGATTTTTAATAATGCAGCATTTGATTTCAAATTTGGATTTGAATTCATTAAGGAATTCGAACTGGCTCAACTCTTCCTAGAGACAGTAGTCCTTGTAGATGTATTTTTGATCTAGCTTGGTTCCTACATGGGTTCAATTTTCAAAAATATGTATCTTATAATTTAGATGTATTATTATGTTTGGTATGCATTCATAGAGTTTACTTTCACTTTACAACATGCATTTAGTTTTGAATTGTTCACGTAGAATTAAGTCCATACAAGAATCAGGTTGGGTAATCAGTTGTAAGCATGAGATAATAGTCTTTACAGACACTTGATCTGAACCCTCTTTCACAAGGTTATATGCTTTCGAAATCATAAATTTCAAATTACACATCTTCAAAATTGAACGATTTTCCAAATCTGTTTTCCAAAACTCTAGGTTTAGACATGATTGAGATTTAAACCCTAGAATGCACAAACCTAAAACCGTATTATGCTTACTCAATACTTTAGTCATGACAATGCATCGAGCCCACATTGGAACTTTGAAACCCTTATCCTAGTTAGGTTTATCTAAATTTCCTTTTGAACCTAGATAGGTTATGTGAACCTAGAATGGATCCAGATTTTATGAATTGGATTTAGAACTTCGAATTTGAATTTAGATCTAATTTAAACTGGATATTGCATTCGGAGCAATAGATCCAGATTTCAAGTAACTTGGATTATGATTTTGGATTTTATGTAAAATTGGATTCCAGTTTGGATTTTGGATATTATATCTAGAACCTTGAATCTTAAATCTTGGAATTTGGATCATACGCTATAGGATTATATCTTAATTTGAACTTTGGATTTCAAAACCATGTTATTTAGATCAAGATCTTAAAATTTATAAGTTTGGATTTTAGATTGAAACTGAGATCTCAACTGTACTTGACCAATAGATCCAAAACATAACTTATGCATTTACATTTGGATCTCCGAATTGGACCATAAAGTACAAATTGAGATTTTCCATGAATCAGATCTTCAATTTAGATTTAGATCAAGATAATTTAGATTTCAGATGATAGACTTATTTAGGTCCACATCCCAATATCTTAGAAATCAAATCTCAAGCAGGTGTGGACCTAGTTTGCATGCATTCATATCAGGGCTAGGATTTGTTGCATGGATCGATGATGATAGAGATTATGAAACTATGTCCCTAGTATCCAAATGTATGTTTCTTCAGCATGCACTCAAATTTCTGATGATTTGCTTAGAGATGCCAAAAACTCGGATTTTTCAAATTCAAGGCATGTTAGGATAAGAATGACAATAATATAAAATCTTAAACATTTTGTTTAGTCTGAACCTAATTACCCATGATAAAGGCATCAAGAATGATAAGATCTTGTAACCACAGGTTGGGTTCTATCTCTTTTAATTTTCCACAAGAGATAAAGAGGCGAGTGAACTTTTGAACTTTTTCTATATGAATGGTCATATGCAATATTATGAAATTTTGCATGTAAATAGAAGTGATGATCATGATAGGACCTGTCATTGCCTTGACTAAATTAAACGTCTCAGGTCATCAGGTTTAGATTGCCGTCCATACCATAGAGACATGTAGGTGTCCTCATGTGATTAAAGCATTTCTTGTTTGCATTAGGACTTGGAATTGAGAGGATTTTCACATGTTCATGTAGATCTGGAAACAAATACAAGAACTCTTTATTTAGATCTATTTGGAAACCATGTTTGCTTATCTTTAGTGCTTTAGACCTCCTTCTTAGGATCTGCATTAGAGCCCTCAGTTTGTTCATGTGCTTTTGTTTTCAAACTTTGCTTAGACCTATACAATTCTCAGCCATCATGTCGCAAGATTTTCTTTGTTCAGCAATAGGTTCGAGGGTATTCAACGATTGGACCAACGTGCTGGAAGTGAGTATTAGCCCCTTACCGTATATTGAGACAATAGTAGCATATATTGGTAAGTTCCAGGAAGAATGGAGAACCATGAACAACAGAACCCAAGGAGAAGTCTATGCCACATTTATTGGATTTTGTGCAAATATATAGGTATAACCTGATATGGAATTGTTGCAAATCATTAATATTGTAGGATCTAGGTTAGGAGTACAAGACAATTTCTTCAAATATGCATCACGGAGCCATGTCTTTTAGGGTGTTTTGTGTGTGCATTTTTGTGTGATCCATGTTTATCTCATGTCCTCAAAAACTTTTTCAAAAGCTTGGCTAAATGTGTTCCCACTTTCATTGTGAAAAACATCCAAGAGTCCAAGTCCTATCTTGTGCCATCAATCTACCTATTAAGATGTCTCTTTTCACATATTTCGGGTCAAACTTGTATGTCATTATTGTCAATACCTTTTCTATTGGGTCAGCCTAGTTAGGCATAGTCTCTTCACCAAGTCTAGCCATCTTCTATTTTGTTTGATCCATTTCGTATCTATCCTGTTTTTCTTTTTATATAGCTAAACAAACATGGTATTTGGCAACTTCTTTCATTTCATTTCTTTCCTTCCACCAATTATTTTCCCTTTCTATCCACCATTTAGTATAATTTCTCATTTCATTTCATCCAAACATAGGAATATTTTGTACAAAAATCATGTTTCATCTGGAAATTTTGCAAAGTAATTGAAAAATGGATGAAATTGTCAGCCTTGTGGAAGGCAAGTGGTTGCACATTTGGACACGTGCACATACAACAAGGTATGATAGTCCTTTTGTATCAGTGCTTTTTTTTTAAAAGGTCTCTATGCATTCCACTCATACATGGACGTCCTATGTAAAGGTACTTAAATTAGGAATAGAATTTTGAACAAAAACATATTTTCTTGAAACATTTAAAACGAATGTGCATGAGATAACAAATAGGTATGAGATAACAACAGATGTATGAGATAACACTAAAGCATAAGTATGAAATAAAGTGTGTGAAATAACAAAAATTTATGAGATAATAAGATAATGGATGGAACCCCCACCATTCTCATGGTGCTTCCTCACAATTACCTTTTAACTTATAGTGCTTCATGTTATTGGGAAGGGGGTTGGTATATACTCTGGTGAGCCGTTGGCATTTCATTTTCCAACGGCTATAAAGCCGTCAATATAACTTATGTCCTTAATTGTCAACCTCTAGCTGAGAAAATGCAACACAACTTGAACAAATGGAAATCGAACATTATGTCTGTCGGTTTGTGCCTCAATATTAGACAATATATATTAGACAAAATCATGCATCCAAAGCCATGCATTGCATGTAGGCTTTCAGGTTGCTCAAATGGGTAACTCATGAGCTAGATATTAAAATTAAAATGTATGCAGGGGTTCTTCTGTATTGAGGAGGATAATGGCAGTAGAAAATTGCATATATATGATATAGTGGAAAGGATTATGCAATTGTAAAGAGGAGGGGGTGTGGGATAGAAACTGTAGGAGAAGTGGAACTAAGGAATATTGATAGGTAGAATTAGTAATTTAATGAACAATAACTCTATGACAAAGACGTGGATGGAAAGCAAATACCGAAGGCGTTACAGAAGCTTTTGGTCTATCAGACAGCCTTGGAAAGGCTCATGGTTGAAAGGCCTAGGGGAAGATGGGCGACTATACATGACAAGGTGAAATGGGATTATATATATATATATATATATATATATATATATATATATATATATATATATATATATATATATATATATATATATATATATATATATATATATATATATCAAGAGAGAGAGCAGGAGAGAGTATTTAAAAAATTGCATAATAATTAAGGAAAAAAGGTTATGAGCTTTTCCTCAAAAGAAAATGTAAGTGATCATGGCTTCCTGCATTTCCCACAGCATGTACTGATCAACTAAAACCATAAAATGAGTATCTGTGATAAATGCAAGAATTAGTAGTACCTTCATGCGTATAATAATTGTTACTGAACACACATGAGGATGTCTAGAAAAAACTTGCTTACATTCCAAAGATATGCCAAAAAAGAAAATTTTTGCCTTTAAAATGAGTCAAACAACTGCTGCCTGAAATTACAATGAGAAAATATCCAAAGAAGAATTGTAACTTGGTCAACCAAGGGAAAAGAACCTGGTCTATTAAAATTACATCCCTTTTCTTCCAAATCCTGAATAACCAAATATACAAAAGATTAAAGAGTGAATTACCAAAAGCAAACAGTGGAAGAGAAAAGAAGAATAATTCTTTTGCCCAGACAAAATGACAAAAGAAATCATGCTAACCTTGAGCAGTAGAGAGAGAAGCCATTGACAAGAGGAGAAGAGAAAAGAGAAAACAAGATCGCGTGAAGGTAAATATGCATATTGATAATAAGGTCTATATCCAGCATATGTTCGTTATGTACATGAAGCGGCGTACAGAACGTGGCCTCCGAATGGATGCATGAAACTAAGACAGTCAATGGTCAATCACCATGCACGATATGATTGCATGTGGAGAAGGCATCGCAGTGCGAGGCATTCGTCGTCCTCTTTTGGCTGTAGTGGTTAAGCATTTCATTTATATACAACCTTTCAATGTAATTTGAAAAGTGCACTTTACATTTTTTAGACCTCACAATGCGGACAACTATTTTGCTAAAAATGGCTAACTAAGAAGGCTCGCAGTCATCTGAATGCAAAAGGTTTTTCCTTAGGCATGTTCAAAGCAGACTAGTTAAAGTGAACCTTTTTCTAGTTTTTCTTTTCCTTTATCGGTCAATTCTCAATTTACAAGTTCTCATTTTCGAGTTCAACAACCTGCATACCAATGGCATGTCCATCTTCATCCACACCATCGTCATCTTTGGCCTCCTCACCATCTTCCTCATTGCCATCGGTGTCCACATAACACTGGATAAGCATAGACGTCAACCACTCTGTTCTGTAAGTAATTCTCAAATTTCTTATTTTTCTTTTGTTTTTTTTTTCTTCCCCTTCTTTGTTTATTGCTACGTTCTGTTTCTACTTCATTCTTCTGTAAGATCATTTGGTGGGCCGGCATATGTCTATGAGGAATTTCAGACATTATGGCTATCTTAAAGTAAATATCCGCTTAAGTGATTGCGTTTTGGGATATTACGTCATTTTGGATGGTATGGGGTAATTATGAAATGTATAGATACCGGTACGGAATTACGGACTCTTCGATGGGTGGAATCCGTAATTGTCCTCATTATAAAATGGTAGTGGTCTCCGGGGTCGTGCAATGGTTGCTTGAAACGTTGGTTTCTAGGGTTGTCTCTTCCCCATCTGAGAGAGACCTCACGTGCGGCCGCAAAGACCTTGGAAGATCCTACCCCGTGATCTACCGTCTAGCGCTTCAGATGGATTCAGGTACGCTTCCGCTTTAAGATTAAGTCTTTAGTTTAATTCAATGATTTAGCATGAGCATGATCCTGTTTTGTTTATGGCATATACATTTGGATTCGTGTATGCGTTTAGGGGAGAAAATCCCAACAATTGGTATCAGAGCCCATGTTCATTGTTGATTCATTGAATTTTGTGCGTTCTTTCCTTTCGTTTTTTCCCCTGTTCTTCGACTGCAAGTTCTGTTTTCAAAAAAAAAAAAAAAAACCTTTGGAAAGGGACGACGACCTCCATTGCGTGGGCAATGGAAGCCGTCGGCTTCCCTTGCAGTCGGAGAAAGTGGCAGAGGGAGGGGCAACAGCCGGCGGGGTCACTGTCGCCGGAAGGGACGGTGTGACCCACTGGTTGTCGAGTCTCCGTCGTGGGCGACCGAAGCCGTCGGGCCTCTGTCGCATCCACGAAAGAGTAAGAACGAAAGGGGACGGCTGGGAAGTCGACGGTAGGGAGGGGCGGTAGGTTTCAGGCCGTCCAGGCGGGCATCGGCCGGCCGTTGGGCGACGGAGGATCATGGCCGGGGGCAGGCCGTTGTGGCAGCAACGGGGGACGGCGGTTCGGGCGACGGCCGACTGTTCGCCTGTCACTTTTTTGGGTTTTCTGAAGGAACAGGCGAAGGGGGGCAAAGTAACGGGAGACCAGGGCTTCGCCCGCCTCCTTCCAGCCACGCCGAGGAGTCCGCCGTCGCCGGACAGCGCTGTGTGAACCACCACGCCCACCCAACGTCGCCGGTGGCCTACGCTGCCGTCGACTGTCGATTTTTCAACCATTTTTTTTAAGAACAGAGAAATAGGGGCGGAAATCGGTGGCTCCCTTGGACGTTTCTGCCGGTTTCTGGCGGGCGTCGGCCCGCCATCGTGGCTGCCGACGTCCGGCGGCCCTGGCGGCACCCGCCGGCGCTGACCCAACGCCGCCGGAGGCCAGCCGGTGGAGTTTCGTCGCTCGCCTGCCGTTCGGCAGGCGAGCGGTGGAGACGACCGTCGGGCGTCGGGCGATCGTTTTGGGTCGGGTCGGGTCGGGTCGGGTCTTGACAGACCCGATCCGGATCCATCAGGATTAAAAAAAAAAAAAATTTGTTTGCCGCCCGCTTCCGCTCGCGCGCGACTGTTTTTTAGATATCGGACCGGGTCGGGTCTCGTCGGACCCGACCCGTATCCATTTGGTTTAAGTTATTTAAACCGGTTCATTAAATTCAGAACCGATTCGGTTCGATTCAGAACCGGTTCAGACCCTTTTGAAACCGGTTCAGACCTTTTGGGGGCCGATTCGGATCATTTTGGGACCGGTTCATTAAGTTTAGAACCGGTTCAGACCCATTTGAGACCGGTTTGGACCATTTTAGAACCAATTCAGGCCATTTTCAGACCGGTTCAGTTAGTTTTCAAACCGATTCAGGGCTTTTCAGACCGGTTCATTCAGTTTTTGAACCTATTTTAGCCAATTTTTATTCGGTTCAGTGGGTTTTGGAATCGATACGGACTATTTTTAACAGGTTTGTCCAATTTTTGACCGGTTCAGCCCCGTTTAGGGCTATGTGGGTGTTTTAGTTGTGGTTTAAGACCGATACGGGCCATTTTAAGGCCGATTCAGTGGTT
>JAANDH010000520.1:0-10242 GCA_011799765.1 Nymphaea thermarum
CCCCTTTCTGGTTCGTCGGGCGGTTGAAGAATGACGCCTAAAAGCCCACCGACAGGCCACCCAACGGCGTGGGTGGCCGCCGGCGGGTCGAACCAGCACGGTGGGAAGTCGGCCGTCGCCTAATGGCCGACCCATGCCCGCCTAGCGCTGGATACCGGCCGTCCACCTCCCTTCCTTTGCCTTTCGATTCTGTAAATCCCTTTTCTTTCCCAACGCTGGGTGGGTGCCGGCGAGAGAGGCACGTCCGTCGCCTCTACCTGTTCCCTTCGCTGCGGCTGCAATGGAGCAACAGAGGAAGAAACAGCACGCCGATGCCCTCTTCTTCACGTTTTCTGCCCTATTCCCCTTGCGTGAAAACATAATGCAAAGGGAAACGCGCAGCGAAAGCATGGTGTGGGCCCATAACCCATTGTTGGAGCTTAGCGATGAACAATCTAGATAACGCACAAACAAAAAAAAGCAGAAATCGAAAACAAGGAACATTCATGATTCATGTGTGAGTTTCATAGAGGGCGGAAGAAAAACCTGTAGAGGCGACCGCCGACTGAATGTCGGCGGCTGTGGGAAGAACGACTACAGTCCCCATATGTTCGCTCCCCAGCGGCGGCGGTGGTGGCGGCGGCAGTGGGTTTCTCTCCTCAGCCATAACAGCCCAGTGATGGGGACAGGCAACTCACGTATGGCTGAGGGGACCGATTACCCAGACCGGAATAACTTGATGTGTCTCTCACCATCACGAGACACGTATTTATACTTAGGGTCCGAAACGGATATGGACCCTATCGACACAGGACTATCCAGATGGGAAATCCCAACACCAGATTGTTAGTCTCTTTGGCAATAAGCGAAGATTACCATGGCAAAGGATCTGTGGAGAATTCCAGTTCTCTTTGGATGCAAGATTCCCACAAGAGTGGATTAAAAATGCTGCAACAGTAGCTTCCCCCCCCCCCCCGGTTGTTTGGCAGCTGTAAATGCTAAGGAAAAGAATCGTTCTCATGGAAAAGTTGAGAGGCAGAACATGAAGAGTCTAGTGTGGACAGATAAGAAAGAAAGTGGATCCTCCCAGCATTTCCTTCGTTGAAAAAAAAAACTTTGGTGTAGTTTCCTAACCTGTTGTGCATTTGCTTTTAGAAAATTGAGTATTCAAAGGTTTGGTAATGTTAAAAAATGAAAGACAATTTGGTGGAAAGTTGGGTAATGTTAAAAAGTTTGGTAGCTACCTTAAACATTTGAAACCTCAAGCTGCAACAATATATATATATATATATATATATATATATAATATCTTGCTTATACTTTGTTCTTTCATAAAATTTTGGCTGCCCTGGTGGTTGGGTAGGGGGCATACTACTTCATGTCAAGCCGGCTCTTGTGGTTTCAGCAAAAGAACACTCACAAAGTGAAAAAATTAAAAAATCTTTGTAGTTCTTTTGTTTCTTTGTATGACATAATTATTGCTCTGTATTGGTGACCAAATTATTAGGGCGGGTAGTTTATTACCATTAACACAAGGTTGACAAGTCATGCTCCTGACTTGGAATTTGTGCTACGATTCTTACATATAGTAGTCCAACCTATGAATTTAGATCTGAAAATGCAAGGGAGACAATATTTCCCTTTTACACAACCTTTTTTTTTTTTTTAATACAAAATTGGAATGAAGCTCGAGTTGGGTGCATATATAGGCAACAGAGAAAGATATTGTTCATGGAATCATTATGTACTTGTGCATAATTTGGATCTAACAACTGTAGGTGCACCACTCGGATCACATAGTTGTTCGTCAGTGATTTGGCTAAGATTTAAAAGTCTTGTTAGAGATCCACTAATTTAGGTAAACAAAAATAATCGTGGCCAGCAAGAAAAAACTAAGGAAAAACAAAAAAAAGAGAGAGATCATGGCGACGTTGTAAGATCTTGATGATCGTGAGAAAGTCTATATAGCTTCTGCTTAGGCTTTTGAGCGACAACACCCATTGACCAGGCACCATTTTAAATGACTTAGCAATATAATGACCGGGAAAATGAATATATATATATATATATATATATATATATATATATATATATATATATATATATATATATATATATATATATATATATATATATATATATATATAGAGAGAGAGAGAGAGAGAGAGAGAGAGAGAGAGAGAGCTTAACTATGAAGGCCTGCAACCAGTTCGACGATTGGTGATCCAATTTGGATAAAAATTTCTAAAGTAGACAAGTGGAAATGCTTAAATGCCATGTTAGGAGCAGCAATACAAGAGGAAGCTTGCAGTTTCTCTGCTAAAACGTTTAGAAATTGCTGAAGCCATAATACTACATGGCGTAAAGTTGGGATTACTTACACATGGATGGACTTTTGATAGCTATAGATAATAAATTTGCGAATGTGTCGTAATATCTAGAAGCATCCATGCACCTAGCCTTCCGGTTATTATCTTTTTCTTTTTCACTTGAGTTTGATTTGTTTGGAAAGTAGACCCTTGAATCTCATGAAAATGTCACAGATAAACTTTGAATCTAATATTTGAGTGGTCGTTGGAACACTATGTGAATGGTCGATGAATCTACCCTAAAGATTGGTGCATGTTTACATTAAAAATAGGTGTCTACAAATCTGCTCTAATCTTTGTGGTAGATTTATGAGACAATTTGTGACTGTTTCATTTGCTAAAGGGGCCATTTCGCGTTATAAACAAAGTGACAATGCTCCATCCACGAATCTGCTCTAATCTTTGTGCTAGATTTATGGAGCACTTTGTGACTGTTCCATTTGCTAAATGGGCTGTTTGGCACTAGAAACAAAGTGAGAATTGATTTCTAAAACACTTGAACAAGCATCCCATGAATCTAACCCAATTTTAAAGTCGATCCATGAAACATTCTCTCATTGTTCCTGATGCCAAATAGCCTGGACTTTATGGGACAATAACAGTAACAAATTATGCTATTGTGTCGTGCACCTATCTAAAAAAATTGGTTAGATTCATTGGACACTTTAAAAAGTGTTCCATGAATCTCCTCTATGTTTTGGACATATTCACGAGAAATAACACCTAAGAGGCCATTTGATAATAGAAACGTTGAGACTTGAGAGACATTTATAGAACAGTGCTTTTCAAAGAACACAACATTTCTATAATTGACCAAATGCCCTTCAAAGTTGACAAGAATTTTTGTACACAAGTAAAGTATATTAAGGGGTTGTTTGGCCACCGTAACAATTTATTACTGTTTCATGAATTTACCCTAAAGGTTGTGACAGATTCATGGAACTTTGCATGCACCAACCGACTTGGTTTAGTTACTTTGAATTGTTCAAGAAAATTATCTGAGATATTTGTTAAAAAGCAGGTGAGGCAGAGGTATCTTTGTCTATACTCGATACCGCAGGTTTTTTTTTTCATATGAATGTAGAGAAGCTGGTGGTAGCAATATTCTTATGATTATAGTGACATGGATACTTGATTCGAATTTGATCTGTTGACATCCTTAGGCTGCGTTTGATGCAGCGAGTGAAAACCAAAAATTCGAAAAAATTCGTACGGGCGGGTGAAATTCCACCTGCCCGACGAAATCGCCATCAAACGGGGTGGAATCCACCCCGTTTCTATCTTAACTGTGGCGGGTGGAATTCCACCCGCCCGAAAGTCCGAGGTCCGACCTCGGACTTTCGAGCGGGTGGAATTCCACCCGCTCGACAGCCTCCCCCGCGCTCGAGACCCGCTCGACGGATCTCCCCGCGCTCGAGACTCTTCCCCTCCCCCCGCTCGACTTTCCCCTTCATTTCCTCCCTCCGCCTACAGCTCCTCCTCGAGAATGCCCGCTGCTCCTCCTCGAGAACGCCCGCAGCTCCTCCTCGCTCACTGTCTTTGACCGCTCCCACCTTCGCCGCTCTGCCGTCGCCGCTCCGCTCCTCTTTCGGTGATCTTTCCCCCTTTCTCTCTTGCCCTCTTCTTCTCCCAAATCACGGTGGTTCTGCTCCGCTCCCACCTTCGCCACTCTTCTCACAAAGAGATCAGTCCAAGCACGGTGGTTCTGCTCTCTCTGCTGCTTTCTTTAGTGGGAGCGGTCTTGGATACATCGTGCTGCTCACGTCGATGGACCTGAAGAGCTGTGGGTGACGCAGCGGCAGCTCCACCAGCAGTTCTTGCCATTTGTGGTGTTCAATGACGTGGGCGGCAGGGGGATGAGAAGGGCGGTGGTGAACGAGACGAGGGATTAGGGTTTCTGAATTGGGGAAATTGGGGAAAATTGGGTGAACGAGGGATTAGGGTTTCTGAATTGGGAAAATTGGGTGAACGAGACTTGTATAAATGTGTTGATTTTAATTTGATGAAATGTGCATAAACATGTTGATTTTGATGTGGGATTGCATAAACATGTTGATTTTGATGTATAAATGTGATGATTTTTAAATGGGATTGTGCAAAGGGCAGATGCTCATCTAGGCGTCAAACCTCGGGGCATCCATAACAAACTCCATATGAAATTGTGCAAAGAACAAACTAGATGTATGCCTGTTTTATCGATCCTTGAAATCATCTCCTAATTTTTTTACTTTATTCATCAAACAAGGTTAAAATTACCAGGTTAAATTCTTCCTGTGCATCAAACATGACTTCAAATAAGAAGAGAGTTAAATTTCAACCTTCAAATTTTACCATGTTAAATTTGCCAGAAAAATTTACCACGTTAAATTTCAACCAGTGCATCAAACGCACCCTTATTTACAATAAGGACGGTTAGCTGGTCCTTAAAAAAAACGTACTTAACACCCAAAAGGTTTAAAAAAATAAAAAACTAAGTACCATACTTACCAACATTTCCAGAAGATCTAAAACATGAAATACTGTTCAATGAATTTTGCATACCTGCATGGACCAGAGTGACTAGATGCACGAACGGATAAGACATGCCTCACCTTCTATTCCAAATGGGGATTTAGCTGATTCACAATTCATTTGACAGGGTTTGGTGAATATATCTGAATTTAGTAACAAATCAACTGGATTCGAACTTGGTATGCAATTTCATAATCAAATCGAAACAAGACTAATGTACATCCAAAATAATGATCTGACCCAATGGCTGGTAAATATCTATGACATCTAGGGTTGCACAAAGATCGATCCAACTCGAACTCGCTTGCAAAAACCTGACTGGAGTTTGAATTTATGCTTGAAATGTTAAATGAGTTGAGTTTGAGTTATAAGAGTTCGACTCATTTAACTCGGATTGGCTCAACTAATGTAAAATTGTTACATGGCTGTTCATAGTTGAATTTATTAAAAGAAACCAATTAACGAACTAAATAGAGACATTAACATAACATAAACAGAGTTAAGCGAGTCTAGCTCGAGCCTGTTCCGTAGTGCTCGACTCGAGTTTGAGCCGAGCTCTGCTCAAGTTTTTCGAGTTAGGTCGAGCTGAAGCTGGAGCTTGACCCCTTTCATATGCAGACCTAATGACATCTAGCTAAACAAGAATATGAATTTATTTTCAAGGAATCAGTACCTGATTGTATATCATCCAATATATTAAATCCCTAATCATTTGACCAAGATTTTAGAAATGCATAATAAGGTCCCGTTTATGAGCTAGGTTACGCTTGCCCGTGGGTTACTCCACCCTAACTAGACTGTATATGAAAATGAAATGGTTCCTTCCTTTTCGTCCTTTTTCAATTTTTAGTACCCGAAGTGCAGGACAGGTGAGTTGAATTCGTGAAGCAAAAGAGAAAGATGCTGCATTTATCTTGTCATAAATGCCATGTCCATCATAGTTGGCTAACAAGTCAAGCTTGGTTCGACTCGCCCTTGACCAAGTCGACGAGTCAACTCGATGGTCAGCTGCTGATCCGAGTATCCCTCGTGAGTTTGACAACTTTGATATCCATAGACCTACAGTGTATATAAGCAACCCACCGCACATAGCGCTGTATATCTTGGGCACTGTTTTGTCAGAATTGGCTTGAATTGGGCGATTCAGCACATGCCGGCTTTAACGATTATATTAATTACATCTAAAATCATGTTGCACCGCATGAGAGTAGTTCTACACGGACGCATCCAACCCAACCAAGCAGCTTTTAGAAAGGTAAGCATATCCAATATCACATTTTATAGGCAAATGAGATGGTTAATACATATGAGGTTTGGAGGTAAGGACTCTAGGGGTGGGCATCGGGCCGAGGCGTGCCCGGGTCAGCCCGGCCTGATGGGGGAAGGCGGGGAAGGGGGAAGGAAGGGAAGAAGGAGAGGCAGAGAGGAAGCGGCCCAGCCCGATGGGGGACGGCGGGGAAGGGGGAAGGAGAGGGGAAGAAGGAGAGGCGGAGGAGGTGGGGGGGAAGGAGGAAGAAGGAGAGGAGATGGGAGGGGGGGAAGGGGGAAGAGGAGGATGGGGAACGGGCGGAGGAGGAGGACTCGAAAGCTTATGATAGAGTTTCATGGTCATTTTTGCATGACAGCATGCTCCTTTTGGGCTTCCATCCTAGATGTATTGAGTGTATCTTTGTAACATCTCGACCAATTCCTGTAACATCTCGACCAATTCCTGAGCTCGAGCTTCTGGTTTCGACAGATCCCAACCTGCCCCCTAGCAGTTTCGACTCTAACCCCAAAAATGCTATGAACTAGAACAACCATTTATGGTAACAATACGAGACTAAACATTTGGAGTGTTACAATCCACCCTCCTTAAAGCACACCCGTCCGCACGTGTGCGACCCGAGGTCCAAGTGTTGAACCAGCTCTGATGCCACTGTAACAACCCGATCCACTTCTGGGCTCGGTTCCTTGGTTCGGCGGATCCCAACCCACCCCCTAGCAGTTTTGTCTCCAACCTTAAAAAGGCTGAGAACCAAGACAACTATTTATGGTAATGATTTCTTTTATAAACTCTTGAAGATTCCTCATAATTTTCAATATAGAATTGAACATTTGAGGCGTTTACAATCCTAATGTGTGCATGGTACATAGCTTATGAGTTTATTTTCATTGGAAACCTTGGTGATATATTGGAAGGGAAGAGAGGACTTCATCAGGGATATTCAATGTCCCTATATCTCCTTATTATTGTCATGGAGATGTTAAATGGAAGAATCTAGATAGAAGTGCAGTGTAAGAAGGTCCAAGTCCCCAGACTTCGTAGAGTTAGACAAAAAGTTGTCATTATGTTTGCATTGATGTCTTTATGATTGCCAAAGCCAACATGAGAACCTTCACTTTTATTAAGAAGGTTTTGGACCTTTTTGACCAGTTGGCCATTATGAAGGTTTAACAAAGACAAGCCTGAGTTGTATCTTATGAAGACTATAGGGTGTTTGGCAAAAGCTTTGGGGAGAATCCTCCACTGGCCTTTCGGTGTGCTTCCAACTAATTATATCGGAGTTCCTCTCTTCGTAGAAAATCTTATAGAAGAATTGTGTGTATCGCTAATCTAAAATATGAAACAACATTAACTACTAGAAAAGCCAAATGTTATCTTATGTGGGGTGTCTCACTCTTATAAAGTATGTTCTCTGGACTCTTCCCCACTACTGGATTATGGTTTTTAGATTTCTCACATTAGCGATAAAGAAAGTTGAGCAAATGTGTGTAGGGTTCAAGTGGAATAGACTTGTACAGATTTTTCCTTGTATAGTTTATTTGTATCTAATAAAGGTAGGGGGGCTAACCCCCTGCAACTATGAAGGGTGGTGGTCCAAAACTTTAACTTGGAGAAGTTATTGAACTTAGATAGGGCCAATTGTTTTAATCATAAAAGGTGATACATTCTCCACATCTAAGTAAAATTAATACGATAAAATTTCTAAAAACTAAAATGTGGAGTCAAACTAAAAAGCTTGAACAAGGTGGTGACTTGACCGATCAGCCTGGCTATACTCTGGATCGGGAACACGAGGAAGTATTTTTTTATCATTTCTACCAACTTCAATCCCTCGTTATGGCTCCTTTTTAAGTAATGTAACATACCTGTTTGGATAAGTTGCATTATCTCTATTACTAATCTTTTGTGTACCTTGGTGTTCATAACTGTCCACTCAGTTTTGGTGGATTGTTGGTAGGGCAATAAATACAAGAGTAAAAGTTTCATACAGTTGATCTTTTGCGCCGGCTTCAAATCATCAAATCATGCCCCTTATGTCTCTGAAAAAATTAAAAAAGTAAAAAGTACAAAAAGGTATATAGAGAACAAAAGAAAAGGACTCATTGTTTGGTAAGGACCTCATGAAAATGAAAATCGAAGAAAACCATTATTGGCCCTTTCCATCCAATGAGGGTGATCACACTCTTTGCTAACTTTGCTGGAAAAAACAATCCACGATTCGGACCATCACTTGGACAGTTAGGTTTCATTCGGGCCCTCATTGTCCAACCAGGGCTGGACTTAGCGCTCCCTCTACAGGTGAGGGTTGACGCCCTCAATTCAGTGGTAGAGTTAGAAAATTTTTTTGAAAGGGTACTCATATACATTTCTATATCCAAAGGAACAATATATATATATGTGTGTGTGTGTGTGTGTGTGTGTATGTGTGTTAATTTAAAAAAAAAAAACATTGAGCGGCTGATGTGGGTCAGCCCATATGTGGCTCCGTCTCTGTCTCAGCCAGGGGCAGAGGGAGGGGTGCGGCCGCCTAGGCCATGGCCCCACCCTAACAAATAATATATATATATATATATATATATATATATATATATATATATATATATATATATATATATATATATATATATATATATTTATTTATTTATTTATTTATTTATTTATTTATATATATATAGTATAAAAATTGATTTTTTTTTTTGCCTCTATGTATTTTTTAAATGTAAGTTCAGTTTAACCTTACTCAAATCCAACCTATAAAACTCAGTTTCCATTTGGCCCGTCCTTTCAACAAATCCTGACTTCGCCCCTGGTCTCAGCGGATGTCAACTACAGTCCTTGTTGAGCAATGCTGCAATGAGGGTTTGGACAACCAGGATTCGCTGCCTGGTAAGAATCTATCACTTGGTCTTTTTCTTTTATGTTTTGAACACTTTTTTATAGTTGTTGACACTTTTTTATAAATATATATACACCACAATTATCCCTTTAATTTCAATTTTGTTTTTTAATGGAGGCGGTGATTTGAGGGTAATGGGAACTTGAAAGCCTTATTTAGCTGTTAGTTATGAAAAATAGCCCAAAAAATTGAGCTGCTTTTTCAAATTGAAGTCTAAGACAAAGAACTAGATTTCTCTCTCCTCATAAAGACTGTGACAATTAAAATGTCCAAGACAGGTCACACGGTGCACCTGGTCCCATCAAATAGACAACCAAATAAATAGCGCTCTCACGGGATCCATTCGGTTCCCTTCAAAAAAAGATAATATACTACTTAGGAGTTGATTGCCATCCGTATATATGCACCACTAGCATACGTATAATCGTTATATAAGCACTCACAATTTAGTGACACTGTGAGTTTGATATTTGGACGTCATTGCCAAAAATTTTGGTCCAAAAAAGTTACTGCAGAGAGCAAACTGTGGTGCGTATGATTACTTGCCATTATTGTACAGTGCATTTATTGTGTAGTCACCGTTGTAGGTGCTGACTAAAGTTGGCGCCTTCTCAATCTAAATCACACAAGTGTCAAAATCTTGGTCCACTCCATTAAATTAATCAGCTCCATACAGTTGAACTTGCTCAACGACAACCAGCATCTATTAACATTATTATTATTATCATTGCTTTTCTTTGTTTTTTTTTTTTTTTTTCTGTGGGTGTAGCGTAGTTGGTTGAGTTAGTATGTCGGGCCGTCGTCAATTTGATCTCTAGGGGCACTATTTGTTTAACAGTGATAAACATTACTTTTAAGTTGAAGAGAGTAAGCATAAGTTAATTGATTTCTAGGGGCACTATTTTTTTAACAGTGATAAACATTACTTTCAAGTTGAAGAGAGGAAACATAAGTTCACTTAAGTCTCAAGTCTCAAAATACTCTTTTTTTTTCTTCTTAATTTTTTCTTTTCAGCAGCCTTAATTTTTTTGTTTTTCAAATCTTCTTTTATCTTTTCTTGTATAGGTTTCTTTTTTGTAACTTATTTATATGTTTAGGTATATACACAAATTATGTTCTAAAACTTAGTTAAAAAACTAGAAAGCACAAATTTTAGGAAAAGTGTTATCCAAACCCAAGTGGGTGGCGTTAGAAATAATATGTGAATTCAATCGGCCAGG
>JAANDH010000520.1:10342-131797 GCA_011799765.1 Nymphaea thermarum
TATATATATATATATATATATATATATATATATATATATATATATATATATATATATATATATATATATATATATGCGTAAAAACAAAAAGGAATTTAAAGCAAAGAAATTATAACAATATACATCCAAAAAGCAATTGAAAAAAGTTACTATAGTGTTGACCCATGAATCCAATTGATTTGCCAAAGCACCTCGCAATAATGAGATCTATAAAAAGGGGAATGCGTGCATGTGAGGATAACCATATAAGTTTCCAACGTCAACGATGTATGGGTCATTGAGTCGGAGAGTTAACTTAATTACTCAACTGGTTTGGTGTGCTTTTATAAGTAGATATAAAAGGCAAATCAGTCGGAACTTCTTGTTTCAATCTTTCATCAAAATATTTCTATATACTTAGAAAAGTTTGTAATATTTCACAATTTAAAAAATAATAAACTTTAGTTATCTAGCAACACAAAAATGAACATGTAATTAGTTGATACCTTGTTATTGAAAAAAAAAAAAACAAAGAAAGAAAAGAAGAAAGAGAAAAAAGAAAAGGCAATTAACATTGTAGATAGAGAAGAATGGAGTCACGCAAGCTGTTGGATCACATTAAATTCATGGGCCGTCTCATCTAACCCCACATCCATTAACAAGCATCAGCTTCATCCACCTACCCCACTCCCCAATTCAAAAGAAATAAATTATTAAAACGACCAATCTCAATTTACTGCTCTTCCCTCATTTAAGGCACCCTTACAGTGACAAGCTGTCTACGCCTTTCATCTCCCAACCATCTCCCTAAATCGCTCCTCACTCTTTATTTCTTCTTCTCCTCGCTCCCCACAACCCACATTTCTGTATCCGTGTCTCTGAGCGTGAGCTCCATCTTGCAACAATGGAAAGCAGGGCCATGGGGCAGTTCTCCTACCACAGGCTCACGCCCGAGGGCGAAGATCTGCTGGATGTTTCCGAGTTTCCATGGCGGTCGGCTTCCCGAAGCTGGACGAGATCATCGGGGAGGTTTCAGTTCAGGAGGCGGAGGTCCAGGCTGAGGGTCCCCAGCCTGGGGAGGTTCTTTAAGAGGAGGAGAAGCTTTCTGGCTGCCTTCAGGGCGTCCTGCAGGAAGGTGGTGAAGAGGTTGGTGGAGGGCAGGGCCCATTTTGGGGAGCTGTTTGCTGGGAACTATATGTTCATGCAGGTGACGGCTGGGGCTCCTTCCATGGGGTACTGCTTGGACAAGCAATTCATGGCCCAGCACTGCTCCAAGTATCTGCCTTCTAAGATTGCTGCTTGAATCTTCTGGCTTTCTTTGTTCAGCGACCGCTTCATTTTCTGTGCTCCTTCTTGGGAGTTCGTTTCTGCTACTGTCATGGCCGCCGTAGGGCACAAATCTCATCGTTTTCCGAGTACAGAAACCCTTTTTCTTTTTTTACTTATTTGAGTTCTACAGTTTCTTTTCTTTTTCTTTTCTGGCATCTTTTCTGGCATGTAAAGAACATGAATACCAAAAAGACTTTCGCGGAAAGTGATTTCTTTGTGTTAATTTCATGTGATTCTTTTCCCTCCTTCGTTTTTGGCTATTTATTTGGTGGTGAATCACGGGTTCTTCATCATGAATGAGTGTGACAGCTGCAATGCGTCTGTCCTTTCCTTCTGTTCTTTTTTGGTCCTTAAAACAAAAATTGTAGATCCAGGAAACATCTGCATTATTGGTAGGTTTAAAATTAAATAGTCACAAGTTCTTGCGAAGGTAAAAAGCTAAAATTAAATTCGTGAAAGTAAAGAAGTTTAGCACTCAATTTGAAGAACAATACGCGCAAATTAAAATTAACAAACAGACACAATCAATGAAGACGTTCACTTCATTTTCACGGTACAATACTTTCATATCTGTATGTTCTGTTCCTACCAAGTGAGCAGTAACTTCCGAGAGTGTGTGTGCTCCTGTGAGACTGCAGTCGATGTGCATGTATTCCGAGTAACTTGTCTAAATTCTTGAGTTCTCAACTTCTAAAAGATTCCGATGGAGACACACATTAGAGATGTTACTTACTGTTGCCAAAATATAAACACCAGAGATCAATTTCCTTAGCGAATGTAACATGTTTAATACAAAATTTGAGAAGCTTTGCAGCTATATATAGAGGAATCGAAATCATTCGGCCAATGACCACTGCCGAATTGGCAAAATTGAATTTTCTGACACTAAAAAGTCTCACAAATGGTGTATTCTGCAACAGTAAATCATTGGTCACAGTTTCTAACTACGGAATGCATCATTAACAAAAGTTTTTGCTGTTCCAAATTTAAAAAAAAAAAAAAACAGAGACACACACACATCTGACAATAGACGTCAGCCAACTAATTTCAATTTTACATATATATAAGTGGGGTGGGGGACTACTTAATTTGACCATGTATAAAGATTTCACAAGTTCAAATATTAATATATTATCAATGAGCATTTCATGAGGACCTCTGTCAAATACTTTAGAAAAGAAGACGGATAAGGACAAGGGACGACAGAGGTTAACGTGTTTGGGGGAGAAGCAGCTGCATGCACCAAGCCACTTTCTTTTTCCTGCAATGCAAATACAGGGGCACCTTACATCATAAATATCTAATAAGGAGTACAACCAATGGCTGAGCTAGCTGCGGGCTGTTGCCTGTTGCCCACGCATACCAGATAATTTATTTTATTTATAAATTAGTGGTTATATAATTTATTTTATTACATAGCGGTGCCATATAAATTTAAGATTTCTTATATTAGAAGCCACTTAGCGAAAAAAGATTCTGGCTTCACCACTAGATATTATTCGGATAAGTCATAATTATAATAGGCTTTGTTTATGTTGCATACAGGGGCGCAACAAGGAATTTTTCTTGAGTGGAGTCAAATTATAGTTTTAAAAATTTGACGGGCCTGAAGTATAATTTTTTAAAATGAAGTTTTCTAAAATTTACATGTAAATTTTTTCATCTTTTTATGGGGGTGCCAATACCCCTGCTGGCCCCCCTTGGCTTGGCTTCACCCCTGGTTGCATGTCTATAATTGTCACAAAAAACGGGGACGGGTATTAAACGGCGAGGAAAAAAACGGGTATAATACGGCAAAGTTTTATATCTCGAGAATAAAACGGAAAAAGTTCGGCAAATTTTTTTAAAAAATTAAACATTTAATACATCTTAAAAATTATAAAAAATAATAATTAATAAAAAAACGGCAAAAAAAGGGAAAATAACGGGAAAAATGAGAAAAACGTATAATACGGGTATTATATGGGTATTTAACGGGTATAATACGATAGAATTGTTTTTTTTTTTAAAACGGGAATAAGACGGGTATTATACAACAGAACTGTTTTTGGCGTTAAATACGCGTTTTTAAAAAAAAAACGACGTTTTTTGTGACAATCTCTATATGGCTGTTTTATTTTCCCTTTCTATCAATTTTATCAATTGTAGCTGGCTCTGCATACCTTTATACTTTGATGGATTCTTTTCCTTTCAAATGAGAAGCTATGAAGGATAGGAAGCTATGAGTTTAGCATAAGAATCTTGGGCTCATACAATCAAAATCCTCATATGTATAATATTCAGCATCAATTTTTTCTAAAGAAGCGTCAACTCAAAATGCCCCATTAAGTCAACCCTTATCAGGGATGTCAATATATTCGATTTGGATCAGATATCCAACCGAACCATTCTGAAGAAATCAGATATATCAAAAGATTTAGTACCATATTAACAAATCGGGTTCGTATTTAAGAAACGGCATAGACTAAATTCATATATACATAAATATCCAATCAGATTTGGGCCGGATTCAGTTTTAAATACAATGCATGCGTCCTATGCTCTGACATTTTGAAAGTCGTCAGGCTAAGTTCAATATTCTGATTCAGATTCATATAGGAATGTAAAAATCAGATTCAGATTGTGAAATTAGATTTGAGATTCAAATATGACTTTTCGTTGTTCATATTTGTATTTAAATATATGAACATCCGAAAAAACAAATATGGTTAAGGGTATATCTAATTTGAATCTGATCTATTGACATCACTAATACGATTGTTCCTCTCCTACAGTTCAGTGAAAAATAAGAACTTGGTAGAAGTTAATTTGCTAACAAAGTTGCAAGCTGATCTTCAGATCCAATGAATTTTATTTCAATGTAAACCCGAGCAGCTTCTTCCTTCATAATATGAAAGTATTCTCCGTATATATGTTTAATGCTAGAAGATGAACCTGAAGTAAAAAAGGGATATCTGCTTTCGGTGCTGGATTTCTTTAAAATGTGTTGTCTCTTGGATCTCTAAGAAGATGAACCTGAAGTAAGGAAAGTAAGATATCATCTCTGGAAAACTGTCATTTGTGCAGTAAACCAATATGCATCTGACATTCAGATTCATTGGCTTTTTAATCCAAGTTTGAACTGCCGTTCAAGTATCTCAAAGTTCTTTTCACATGCATCCAATGATTAGAAGTAGACTCATGTATAAATTAACAAGCTTTGCTCATATGGCATATGAATTATCTAGCTTTCTAGATATTGCATATAATAATGCTGCCACTGAAATCCTTTAGTGGTGTTTCATAAATGCCACTAAAAGTCATATATCTTGTTGTGATAAGCTTGTACAAATTGATTTATCTTGAAACATTTTCTAGAGAATTTCTGATAATGCGGCACTGGATGCTACAACAGTGGCTAATTATGGCTTGTAATTTTCCCTGAATATTTATTTATTTATTTATTTATTTATTTATTTATTTGACAAGATAATTCCACTACAAAACTATTGATGCATAGCCAAAAGCGGAATCTAGACCCATATACTAATTAATTAGAAAAAAGAGAAGCAGAAATTAACTTGGAGAAACTTACGTTTTTTCTTTCTTACAAAACTTTCCTTTCCTTTAAAATGAGAAATTTCACTCTTCAAATTACTTTTCCTCAACGCAATTGTGTTTTTTCTTATGGCAATGTCATATATGGAGGTCAGCTTCCTTTCATTATATATATATATATATATATTTAAAAAGTCGTATCAAATTCAAATGTAAGAAATGACATCCAACCGGATTCAAAATCGGATATACATAAATATCCAAACAAATTCAGATTCGATTTAGTCTTAAATAAATATCATGTCATCTAACGCTCTTACATTTTGAAAATTCTGGAGAAAGAGAAAATTCAAGTCCTTGGGCAAATGTTGGGTCCATAAGTCCTTACGCAGTACAAATGTATGTGCGACCAAATGCTTAATATTAATTCCACAAGATTTATTTTAGCTCAAGCAACACCAGATTTTATTCAATTGAAAGGATCTTCTCAAAATACCTTTATTTTAATAGCATTTTCAAACTCATACTATCTCATAACCAAAAATCTAATTCGAGCGAAATTGTGAAGAGAAGTGTAATGTATCGAATATTGTGAGAGATCTTCAAGGGCTTATAAAGGGAGACCATTAACGAGAGGATCGTCCTGGTTCCTAGCCTTTTTGGAGTTGAAACCGAAACTATTAGAGGACGCGTTGGGATCCGTCGAACCAGGGCCCGAGCCCCGGAGTGGGTCAGGTTCTTACAAGAAGATTGTCATAGGTTGGAAGAAATGTGATTCGTTCGTCTCTGTGTTGAATGGTTTCGATGATGTATGCCAAGAGAGAGAGACAAATGAACTATGAATGGCGTTCTTACTCCATGAATGGGCAATGAATCGGACTCCTTAGCTCACCAAATTGATTCTACCAAAGATCGGTTCCACTCAAATCATGAGTGTGGACTATCTTCGGTTCCACTCAAATCATGAGTGTGGACTATCTTGCTAATGGAAAAACCAATCAAAATAAGCTTACTTCAATATACATATTTCTCAAATTTTCAAAAATTCTTATGATTTTGAAAATCAGCAATTAACAAAAAGTACTTAATTTAGTTGGGTTCCAAAAACAAATCCCTAGATCCAAAACAAAGGACTTTGGTCAAGACGATAGCCGCAAAATAAAATAGATTTTTACAAAACCCATTTGGAAATATGTATTTTCCATAAATCAATTCCAAAAACTAAAAACTCAAACTCAATTTTTCAAAATGTTTCGTCCTGGGAAAACTTAGAGGAATTCATAAACATGATCTTCCTATTCAAAGAAAATTTTTCAAAGTTCATTCTTTAAAATTTTCAAACGGCGGGTTTATGACCAATAAACCCATTTTGCCTACATCCTATGCCAAAAATAAGTTGAAATCAGCCTATCAGACAAACCTTGGAATTCTTTCCAAAACTAAGGTTTCAGAACCTAAGTTCTTGGACCTTACACTAAAAAGCTTTCTTGACATCAAGAATGGGCTTGGGGGACGCCGTATATTTCCCACCTCGAAGGTGTATCAATGTCTATGTGAGATCCAATTAAATTATGCATAGAGTAAAAGAGAGTGAAGTATGAATATACATATAGTTTATGGATGCATGCATGCACTCACTTATCTTCGCCTAGATTTAAGTGATTCGAGTCGGAGTCACTACCATGACCAAGTCATATTGCAACAAAAACTTGAGGACCTCACTTATTTTGACGGGAAAACATAAAATTTATAAAATGGTTATAAAACTAGAATTTTCAAAATCAATCTCATATCAGTCACATGATTGAATTTTCCTCAAAATCAACGTTAGAATCCAAAATCTACTTAAAATCAAGCAAATTTTCATAACCATGGCCAAAATCCCCAATTCAAAATTCCAATTTTGCAAAAATCAAAAGATTCAACTTATTTTCAAACCTCCTTCCAAGATTAAACCAACTAAATAAAATCAAGGTTCAAATCTCAAAATCCCTAATCTAAAGATATATTAAAAAAAAAGATTTAATTGGTTGAGTTTCGCAGACTAGTCCAAGCTGTTGCTGGTGTCGAGTTGCACAAAATTTTTACATTCCAAATTAATATTATACCTGGGAGTTCTTCCTACCTGCCATTGACCAAAAAGATCGATATCAATAAATATCCCTCGCCATGATATCATAACTTTGCAAAGAACGAATTAAAAGAGTTAGCCCGTTGATTTTTATTATACTGCAAGCCAACGAGGACAAGACTTTGTCAACCTGATATCAGCGTGCATCGAAAATATCGTGCAAAAAAACCTTGAGGATAGTTTATTCTCATGGGGTTGGTATAATGGATTGCGTAGAGTGTTAGGTGGGGAGTTTGTGGAATTCCTTCATGAAAAACGTGAAAAAGAGAGAGACGGGCAGGAATAGCGAGTTAATTGTTTCCATTTACATTACATGGTAATATATATAAAAGATAGTCCAACGTCTCGTTACAACGGTACAAGAACGAATTCCTAATGAGTGAGTGTGCTAACCAAGGAAGGAGAATAGGAGAGGAACGTTGGAAAATATTTGGCAAGTCTTGAATGTTGGATAATATAGTTGTTTGGAGTATGCGACTTCTTGGTTCCACGTTCAAAGCAGCTAATTTTAACGTGCCCCCCCCCCCCCTCCCAAAAAAAAAACTGGTTAAAGATTTGTGACACCCAGTTTGCATACAAGATGATTGAAACCTTCTTTTCCAAGTGCCTTAGTAAATAAATCGGCTATATGATCCTTGCTTCGAATTTGTATTATCCTTTGAAGCAATTTCTCTCATACAACATGACAGTCAAGTTCGATGTGTTTTGTTCGTTCATGAAACGCTGGATTCGCAGCAATGTGTAATGCAGCTTGATTGTCGCATTATACTGTTACTGACGATATTTGACTAAAACCTTGGTCACGTAATAGATATCTCAGTCATGTAATCTCACATACTACATTTGCCATGGATCTATATTTTGCTTATGCGAATGATCTGGATATCGTGTTTTGTTTCTTTGTCTTTCAAGATATAGGCATTGACCCAAGAAAAATGTAATAACCGGTGACAGAACGTCGTGTTTGTTGACACCGGCTCAATATGAGTCATAGAAAGCACTTAGTTGCATATTATTTTCGTTGCTCATAATAATGCCTTGACCAGGATGTTTTTTGAGGTAGCGAATGATGTGAAATGTTGCTTGTAGGTGTGGTAGTCTGGGTTGTTACATGAATCGGCTTAACACATGTGCAGCATATTGTATGTCTGGTAGAGTAATGCTCAAATATATTAACCTCCCAACAATTCGACGGTATTGTGTCGGATCCTTAATGAAGTCTTCATCTTCGGTCTCTAAATTATGTCTTTGTTCTATAGGAGTATCAGACAGTTTTACTCCCCAAAGACCTGCTATGAATAATGTCAGTTGCATATTTTTTTTAAGAGATGTATATTCCTTTGGCTGAGCGAGCAATTTCAATTCCTAGAAAATATTTGGGTTTGTCCAAATCTTTCATGTGAAACTCTTCACATAAGAACGTTTTGAAACTGTCAATTGCTTTTTTTATATTACCCGCAATGATTAAATCACCAACATATATTAGAATAGCAATAAAAGCTTTACGGCTTCTAAATGTGAATAAGGTATAACCAACTTTGGATTGTGTGAACCCGTATTCTTCAAGAAACATTGAAAGTTTGTAAAATCATTTTCTTGGGGATTGTTTCAAGGTATAAAGAGATTTGTGTAATTTACATATATGTTGGCTTGGGAGTCGGGCCGGGTCTGGGTCGCATTTTTTTCTATCGGGCTCAACTTTAGTGAGTCCGGCCTGGCCCGATATCTTAATGGGCCGGGCCTGGTTATCACTTTCTAAGCCCGGCTCGACGGCCCATTAGGTCGACGTCGACGAGCAACTGAGCAAGCAGAGGGAGGAGAAGGAGAGAAGGCCGGGAGGAGCAGGCCACCCAACAGCGTGGGTGGCCGCCGGCGGGTCGCGCTAGGACGGCAGGCCATCGCCCGTTGTGACGGCCGGCCGTGGACCGCCCAAAACCGGCGGAATCCGGTCTTCTCCTTCCCGATTCAAAAAATGCCCCTTTTTTTTTATTGGGCGGCTGTAGTGGCGTCGAGGAAGCCACTGGCAGGCTGTGGGTGGGCACCGGTGGGTCGCACGGTGCCGTCTGGCGACGGCGAACCAGCCGGTGGCCTCCCTTCCCTGTCGTTGCCTTCCAACAGAAGGCCAACGCCTTCCCCTCTCCCTCTCCCTGTAACGGGCCGGGCTGGGCCTGATTTTTGGTGGACAGGCCCGTTTGTTAACTGCGCCGATCCGGGCCGGGTTTTATAGGGTCGGGCTGGCCCGGCCCGATACCCACCCCTACATACATGGTTCTCCCCCTGTTTTGCATATCCTTGTGGTATTTGCATGTATACTTCTTCAAGTAAATCTCCATGTAAGAATGTATTATTAACATCCATTTGGCACATGATTCAATTTTGATTAGCTGCAATAGTGAGGAAGGTACGTACCGTTACCATTTTTGCAAATGTTGCAAATGTAGTCCAGCCCCTTTTGTTGAGAGTATCCTTTAGCTACCAAACGAGCTTCATATCGTTCAATAGATCCATCCGGATTTTTTAGACTCATTTACTCTCAATTGATTTCACTCTTTTGGAAGCATCTTAATGACCCAAGTCTCATTCTCTTGAAGTGGACGAATCTCGCAATCTATGGCATCTCAACATTATTTGTTCTGGATAGCCTCTTCATAATTTTGAGGCATAAGAGAACTAAGAAATGCAAAATGTTTATTAGAAAAATGTTGGAATGAGATAAACTTGTTTAAGTCATACCTTGTTCCTTGTTAGCGACCTGGCATGAGAGTGTTATTGGTTGAAGGTGAGGCGATGAGGGTACAAAAGTAGTCTTTCAACCAAGTTGTGGGCTTTCTAACCCGAGCAGATCCCCTAATGAGTCCGAAAGTCTGATGTGAATCAAGGGAAGGGCTTGGCTCGTTGGAATCTAGAGATACAATGGAGTCTTCTTGTTGACTAATGGGATCGAAAGTTTGATTTGGGTCTAGATAAAAAAACGGGTTGGAATCAATGGGTACAATAGAGTCTTCTCGATGTTCACTATCAAGATTCAATGGGTTTTCGGTTTCTAAGTAGGTTGTTTCTAGATCTAGTGGTGTGTTGGGGAACGTTATATTGGTTTCCTCTTGGTAGTTCATTTCAGCTTGGTTGTAAGGTATGGGTAAAACAACTTTATTTTTGTCAGCTTTTGTGTTTTGAAAAGAAAAAATGTGTTCATAAAATATAACGTCATGACTTGAAAACACCTTGTGAATTTTTATGTCATACAACTTGTATGTTTTTTGCCCCTCAAGATATCCAATAAATATGCATTTGGATGCTCGAGGCTCGAATTTATCTTTTTTTTACTAGTGTTAGTGGCGTAACACAGAGAGCCAAAAATTTTCAAGTGTTTAATATTTTGTTTTTTCTTAAACAATCTTTCAAAAGGTGTTTTTCCATCAAGTTTTGAAGAGGAGATACGATTTATCAAATAGGCAGCCGTTAAAATACATTCTCTTTAAAAATGTATAGGAATGTTTGATTCAAACCGAAGAGCCTTAGCAACCTCAAAGAGGCATCTATGTTTGCGTTCTACTACACCGCTTTGTTGTGGTGCAGCAATAAAACTGTGTTGATGAGTTGTCCCCTGATTTTGTAAAAAATCTTTCATTTCAAGTGAAAAAAACTCAGTCCCATTATTTGATCATAAAGATTTAATTTGGCAATTAAATTGAGTTTGATTAAGGTGAAAAACTTTTTTATGACGTGGAGCACTTCAAACTTATGTCTCATTAAGAAAATCCATGTGGCACGTGAAAAATCATCTACAATACTAAGAAAGTAGTATGCACCAGAAATAGTAGAGTGGGTGTAAGGACCCCAAATATCACAATGAATCAAATCAAACGGATGGGTTGTAGAAATATCACTCAAATCAAACTTAAGTCATGTCTATTTTGCACGATGGCACACATCACACATATGATCATTATTCAAATCAAGACTTAAACCTAAATTTTTGTTCACTAATTTCATACAAGAATATGAAAGATGACCTAATCTCTTGTGCCAAAGTTCATGCGAAGAAAGAGAAAAATAGGTGTGAACACACGTTGGTCCTTGTTGAAGAACATACAGACTCGCCTTTCACCTCTTTCCGACCAATCATCATCTTCGATGCCAGGTCGTGGATAAAACAATGATAACAAAAAAAAATTTACAGAACACTTTAAGCTTCTAGTAAGTTCACTAACAGAGAACAAATTTACTTTAAATGATAGTATGCATAATACATTATCTATTTCAAAAGGCGACATAGAAATCTTACCCATTTGATGTACCAAGAGTGTTCTCCCATTTGGTAATGTCACAGGTATATTACACATTTTTAATTCATGAAGAGCACGTATATTAAAACATATATGTCGATTGGCTTCCGAATCGATAATCCAAGTAAGAGAATATAAATTAGTTGAACTATTGTTACCTGTATGAGCTATATTACCTGCAAAGTTGATGTTGGCGGGCTGATCCTTCACCAAAGATAGAAGTTTGTGATACTGTTCAAGACTTTGTGTGAAACGCTCTTTCAAATCTTCTCAGACTTCTCTAGCATTAGTTGAGTATATGATGCTTGCTAAAATATCATCAGTAATAGAATTCAAGATCCAAGACAATACAAGATTATTGCATCTAACCTGCATATGGTGGTTAGGACTTAGGATCATTCTAATTTGGTTTTATAATGAAACCATCTATGAAACCGATCTTATTTTTTGCTGAGAGGGCCATCACCATGGCTCTACTCTGCCTTTCATATTTTCCCCATTAAAACTTTAGGACACCAAAACATTTCCATGATTATCAAAATGATGAATATAAAAGGGATCGGATAACACCTGGATATCGGTGCCATTGATGTTGAGATCTACATCACCACCAGACGGACAGCCCTTGTTGATCTCCATAAGTGCAAGTTTTGATATATAACTCAATGCTCTCATACCATGTGGAATTCCTTCGTGAAAAGCGTGAAAAAGAGAGAGACGGGCAAGAATGGCAAGTTGATTGTTTCCCTTTACATTACATGGTAGTATATAAAAAAGATAGTCCAACGTCTCATTACAACGGTACAAGAAAGAATTCCTAGTGAGTGAGTGCGAAGAAAAATAGGAGAGGAATGTTGGAAAATATTTGGCAAGTCTTGAACGTTGGATAATATAGTCATTTGGAGTATGTGTTCCACGTTCAAGGCAACTAATTTTAACATGGTTCATGTGTTGTATGAAGGGAGCAATCGATATGCATGTTCAAACTTACCGTGTTGGCATCAAAAGCAAGTTTGGTATATTGGGAGATTCAAGGGAATAACAAGGGCAGAGCCAGAAATTCTTCATGAGGAAAGCTGAATTAAAGTTTCTAAATTTTGATTATGACTAAAACCTCAAGGTTCTGACTTTTATGTGAGTGGTAGGATATAATATTCTTCTTGCTCACCCAGAACCCACTTAACTTTATCCAGCAAAAGTTTCCATCTAATTACCATTTGGATTGAAATTCAGTATATTTAGTTTCATACCTAAATGTGACTCCGAATATGACATACGGTATTTAGTTGAGGGTTCCAAGAAAATTTACTTATTGATGTATACACATTAGACCTTATTAAAATTCTAAATTCGAGTTTAGTTGTGAATCCGATTAAATTGAATTTGTTAAATGTTAGCTGAATCTGATCCGATCCCAAACGGCTTACCCTGCGTTGTTGGTCATGCTGATGGATATTGCTTATCAATGAGCAGTCTTATGGAGCTTATTTCTTGTATATATATATATATATAACATGTGTATCGGCCGAAATATGTCGCTCATAAAAATGTCATTCATCCAACAGCGATCATTATACGTTGGCCGCTTTAACCAAAAGTGGTACTTGGTACCCTTTAGAAATTATGAGGCAAATAAGAATACCATTATATTTTTTAGATCATAAGTTCAAAAAGTATAAAGGTCTTGTTTTGTGAAGCATAATGTCAATGTCAGTATATTTTCTTAGATTCATCAACTAAATAATATGAGACATAGTTATGCTGCTTTGGAGACACAAAAACTGTGGTCCTTCAAAATATGTGTTGTAGGAACACCTTTTCTAAATGTACAGTAAACTTCTAACAAATATTAAATCTCTACCAATGACTGATTATTTTAATAATTGTACCAAATAGTTACGCAACCCCAAACTTATCTTGAAGGCAAGGAAAAAGAGGTGCCGCTTCAACTCTCGCTTGGGCGGTTGGTGTAGCAAAATGCCCATGGCATCGGCCTAACCCAACACCTTGAGCTTGATCCGATTAAATTAAACAATATATATTTTTAATATAAAATAATATATAAACATAATTAATTATAATTATGTGTAAGAATCAATAAAATATATATTAAAATCGAGTTTAGTCGGCCCACCCGGGCCGGGCCGATAACTGGCCCGGTTCTTTTTTTCGGGTCGACCAGACGCCCAACCTTAGTTTCAACGGCTAAGCCAACTTCAATCTCTCCGATGGGGGGAGATCTTGATGTAGTACTTGGAATTTCCGAGCAAAGTCACAAGTTTAATACTGCACCAAGAATTTGACATTGATAGAGATTAAGAGCTTAAACTTTTGAAATAAATTGGGTTGCATTGAAGAAAAATGACAGAATCGTAGGGCTGCATCTTATAATAATGGGGGTTGCAGATCAGCAAAGAAATGGCAGCGGTGGCGCACGCAGAAAAGGTTGTTTTTGGACAGTATCAGAAAGAAAAGAAAAAGAGAGAATGACCAACTCCCTCAACTTTTACTCCTCCATTAACCTCATTCCTGCTCCCCCATCAATCCTGTTCCTTGTTCTTTTACAGTTGCTCTTTTTCTTGGTCCACTGCGCAGAAGCTCGGAACCTGGAGGAGCATGTGCGTCGCTTTCTGTGCTGTAATAATCCCTTCCCTCCATTCTTTTTTTCTGCACTCCGGACAGACAGTAGCCAACTCTCCAATTCACCTGCTTTTGCTTTTCATCTAAGATGGATCTCTTTTCCCGCTTTACCGACGTGATGATGACTGGGTTTCGTGGATTCTTTTTCTCTCAATCCAACGCCTCCACAACGTGTCATCCACTGATGAGAGAGTCTGTGCTCCCCTTCTGTGTCCCTGCCATTGTTGTCGGTTCTAAGATGGAATCATATTCACATTCCTGTTATATATGTTCGTTCTTTTATTGCATAGTTAGATTGGTATGCTGAGAATCTCATCGGTTCTAAGATGGAATCATATTCACATTCGTGTTATATATGTTCGTTCTTTTATTGTATAGTTTGATTGGTATGCTGAGAATCTCACACGTAGTTGTTAAACTTATGATTCCAACTTAGATGATTAAGTTACGGGGTCAGCGAGTTGACTCTCATCGACTCTGTTGAGTTTTAAAATGTAAATCGCTGTAGCTGAATCGAGCGAGTCAGGACCAAGTGAGACCGAGTCGAGCTAAGTCAAGGGTGAGATCGGCCAACCTCGACTCGTGAGCATGTTTTTTAGTGATCTGAGCTGACTTGAACTCGACAAGTTTGCCAATTATGCTCAACACCCATCAAGGAATTAGTGAGCCAACTCCGGTATCCGAGAAATAACAACCGAAACTTATATCCTCAAATGTTGTTCACAACATTGGAATATAAAAAAGGGTTTGATGGAATAATAACAAGTTGTTACTGTTGCCAAACGCCCTCTTAGCGTCCTATAAATTAGGCAGAATCTGCTTGAGCTTGAACATGCCAAATAGAATCGTGGAAAATTGATTCCATTCAACAACTAATAGGAGGAAATGTCTGTCACAGATAGTTCATAAATTTATTGTTCTTTTCAAATTCTTTTAGACTTTTATTTTTAAATATTATTACACATCAACACTATATATCATGAAAAAACAACATAATAAGAATATCTTTTGCCGATTCACAATTTGATTCAGCTGATGTGCAGATCAATGGACCAGTTCAATGAACCAACACCGAATTCTCTTATTCGGATAGTGCGCCAAACTATTGAAGGGAAAGGGTAAAGGTATGGCCGTACCTGATCGTTCTAAGCAAAAAGCCTTGAACGAAACCCCAAAACTTCAGAAATATGAGGCGCATTTGAAAACATGAGTATAGATTTTAAATGAACTCAATCAGGAGCATTGATTTTTTAAATCGGACGGCCTGGATTTTATCATCTTACACATGGGTCTTACAAAAGGTGGGTCAAGTACTGAGACCAGGAGCATATATGTACCCCTGCTGCCAGTCAAAGTACCTTTTGAATAAGAAGTATGATAATAGTTTTTTGGTTCATTTTCTTTTTAATGAAGCCCGCATCTATGTGAATTTAACAAGTCAGGTCACCCAGGCATCACAACTTTTTCTTAATATTTTTAAGTTACCGGCTCTCAGTACGATGGTAGTCCTCATAATAATCACATCCTAACAGAAGGACTAACAAGTAGAAGATCTAATGATTTAATCAACCTCCTCATGAAGGTTCAAAGATTTCAAAAATTTTCAATAACAGATTTTCTCGTAATGAAGTGTTATTAGAACAACGAATGTAAAAAGCGTACTTAATTCAATTTCCATTGTCAAATAAAATGGAGATATTTTGGATAATTGTATCAACCAATGCCAATATTCATTTACTTGTCAATCTATTTTCGTCCATAACTGGATAAGAATGAAAAAAAGAAATGTGTTTCATATCTAGGGGTGAGCACAAGCAGAGTTGAGTCCGAGTTCAGTCAGCTCGAACTCGGCTCGACTAATAAAATCTCGAGCTCAAGAATAGTTCGACGGAAGCAGCTTGAGCTCGAGCTCGACTCAATTAAGGCTCGACAAACTCGTTTGAATAGAATTGATATTCATCGTTACGTTTTAAGCTCGAGCTTGACTCGATTAAAGCTCGACAAACTCATTAGAATAGAATTGGTATTCATTCTTTACATATTGAGCACAAGCTTGACTCGTTTAAAGCTCGAAAAACTCGTAAAGTCGTTTGAATATATCGATTTGATTAAGGCTCGAACTCGACTCGATAGTTATGTGTTGAGCTCGAACTCAACTCGATTACTTGAACGAGTAGACTCAAGAACTCGAGCTCGACTCATTAAGCAAATGACTCGGCTTGAACTCATTCACGAGCTGAGCTTTAACGAGTCTATCTCGAGTAGCTCGACTCGTTGTTCACCTTATAATCACAACCGTGTTTGTTTTGGGTGAGCAAGATGGTTATCCCACAAATAGGACCCTTGCTTTTCCTATTACCCCAACGTCCAGAGCCGCAATGGTACCACAAGGTGAAACAGTTACGTGATTCAACTTGCATGTAGAACCCACCCACCTCCTTATGGCACAAGGATCATGGTCCAGTTTTGAACTGGAAAAGTACCTTCAACTAGCCCCAAGCCTACCCATTTGTGCTATGCCCCTCGGGACTCATTCCACATTTGTTGGGTGTGAGAAATCAGAGAGCAACTCAGTCAAATATCTTAAGAATGGTAAGTAACCCACCAACTTGCTTCTGTCGAGCTATTCTCAAACTTGAGGTTTCATTGGTCGAGCCGAGTTCAAACTGACTGAACTCGGGCTTGACTTGGCTCGTGTTCACCCCTACCCAAGCCTACACATTTGTGCTACGCCCCTCGGACTTATTCCACATTTATTGAGTGTGAGAAATCAGAGAGCAACTCAATCAAATATCTTAAGAATGGTAACCAAGCAACTTGCATCTTCAATGCAACACAAATTATCAAAACCCATTGAAATTTGATTTTCTAGGAAACGAAGAGATTCAACCGATACTTCACCTGATTCATTTATTTAATTGAATCGATAATTGGTATTGTATGTGGATTTTACATCTATTGAGCTTTGGATTTGGTGACTCCCTGATCTAAAAGGTTGCTTTTCAGACCTCACAGCTACTGCATGTGAATACTAATGAGAGTTAACCTGAGCATGATATGTCATGTCAGACATCAGGGAAGTAATTTCAAACCGCTTACTTTGTCAGTGTTGAAATTTATCAATCTTCCAATATGAAGACGTAAGTAAAAAATATGAAAAGCCATAGGTTTGGGCATGTGGGTAATGTGTAGTCCCCCCATAAAGCACATGTTCCCAGGCTGTCTTCATTTATGGCCTGAACAGAAGCTCATCTGTTCGTTCCGATCAGGAACAGCAGCAGAATAAAAGGATTTATGTCAAGGGCTGCTTGAACCTGTTATCATCATTTAAGAGGCACCAAACTGATCAACGGCTCGTTCAGCAGTGGAGCTATACCAGTTACTTTTATGCCATAAGAAGGGGGCTGGTGCCACAAGATTTGAATCGGCAACCAGCTGCTGGTGCGATCCATAGGGGTGAACAACGAGACGAGTTACTAAACGAGTCGAGTCATTTGTTTAACGAGTCAAGATTGAGTTTATGAGTTGACTCGTTCAAATAATCGAGTTGAGTTCGAGCTCAACACGTAACTGTTGAGTCGAGATTGACCTTAATCGAGTTTGTCGAGCCTTAATCAAGTCGATATATTACAATGACTTGACGAGTTTGTCGAGCTTTAAACGAGTTGAGTTCGAGCTCAACACGAAGTAATGAATATCAATTCTATTCAAGCGAGTTTGTCAAACCTTAATCGAATCGAGGTCATGCTCAACATGTAACGATGAATATCAATTCTATTCAAACGAGTTTGTCAAGCCTTCATCGAGTTAAGCTCGAGCTCAACACATAATTGCCAAGTCAAGCCCGAACTGCTTCTGTCGAGCTAATCTCGAGATCGAAGTTTCATTAGTCGAGCTGAGCTCGAGCTGATTGAACTCGGACTCGACTCAGCTGGTGTTCACCCTTAATTGTGCCATAATATTAATAGCATAGGGTTTTCTATCATTTTGGGGTCAGGCCACTCGAGTTTCTATTTTAACCAAGCTTAGGTCTGTAGTTTTCTCTCCATCGTCAAGCTTACCCGTATGCCATAAGTGAGTCCTAACTACCGGCACGAATCACGTACACTACGGCAACAATGTGAAGCGAGGCCCATAAAATTAACTTTTGCGAGTTCCAACACTTGCTGTGGATGAGAGGGACAGAACCGACCTGTCCTTCACCAATCACAAAGAAAGGGCCGGCCGTCCGTTCCTCCGGTGTGGGACACCTCCCTCAAATCGATCTTCTCTTCTTCTGACCCCCAACAGCGTCGGCACAGTCGTTTGTCCCCGAAAATTTGGAACAGGAGCATCTGATCGGTTTGAACCCCGTTTTGCTGAAGCTCCAATGTCCAAACTTGGTTTTGAGTCGAGATCGAATCCCAAAACTCTGTCGAGATGTTTGATTAATTAAGATGTTAACTTATATAGATTATATTTTTTTTTGCTGCTAATGTGACAAATTCATGACACACACTTAACAGCTATGTTTCATCTCATTCAGAAGCTTTAAACCAGTCTTGAGAACAGAGAGGAGATTGTAATTTTAAATCTATGGATGATCCTGAGAATTGTATATATATATATATAATGAGAGAGAGAGAGATTGGTACTAACTTCTTAAGATAGATAATGTGACTCCAAGAGGTGATAGCGTACTCGGCGGCAAAGTGGTCTATTTCTTTTAAAGACTCAGGTTCGAGTCCTGTAACCCGAATCATGTTCTATAAAAACCTAAAAGAGCAACACAAAAGGGACCAGTGGGTGGTACCCGAACCATGTTCTATGAAAACCTAAAAGGGCGAGCATAGAAGGGATCATTAGTCTCTCTTAAGAGCAGTGGAATGATAGAAATAAGTGAAATTTAAAAAACAGTTGCAAAATAAAATCAGTTAATTTTCCCTACACAAGTATTTTTTATTAAATTGGTACTCATAAAAATCTTTATTTAAAAAAACAGTTCCAAAGTAAAATCGGTTAATTTTCCCTACACAAGTATTGTTTTATTAAATCGAACCCATAAAAAACTTTATTTAAATGAACTTTAATCGGAGGACTGAGTGTCTAGTTTAAAATTCGAGGACGAAAATGCCCATACGAAGTGATGGGAATGACGGGAAAAATCGCATCATTTAATTTTTTGTCTTGGGACCCGAGATGCCGTGGCGCCTTTTAGGCAAAGTTCTTCGGCAGGGACACTTCGGTCCTTTCACTACAAAAGTCAAACATCGACTACGGAAGACTGAGCCCGCGCCTGGCCGGTGGGCTCGTGCACACAAGTTCTACGGACTAAAAAATGGCTTTCCTCATAACTTTGTGTTATGCTTTCTTCATAACTTTGTATTCCCAAACACAACTTCGAAGGTAGTGAAGATTCCAAGCCACGCAAATTTCTTAAAAGTCATAAAAAAATTTCCTAAGTTTTCGAAAGCAGCTTTAAAGTCTTCGTTTTGAAATATAATATAAGACTTAATAGTCTTACATGAGAATCGAATTTAATTCCTTTTTCTTTGTCTTACTTTAGAAGCGGCCTTTACGATACTAAATGCAATGAAATACATTGTGAAATTTTACCTTTTTAAATCTTTGTTTTATAAGCAATCCCCATTAAGAATATAATTTAGTGCAATCCCCTATTTCAATTCAAATAGGAATATATAATTATTAGAAATGTATAAAATTGACTCATTATAATATATATACACTATTTGATACATGGGAATATTTTTTCGAGATCTCAAATCTCACAAACACGGTTTCCAATACATGGATTTAGCTTTGACATATGTGTTTGTCTTTTGAGGTTAATGACTTTGTTTATTTTATTATATTAAAGTGCATTTAAGAGAAAAAAGAAAGAGGGTTCTAAAATTTATAGTGCTTAAAGAAGAGCTCTCGCTGCCGAAAAGGTGAAAAAAAAAAGTGCTTTTCTTTTTTTCCTTTAAAAACTTTGTTGCATCAAAATTCTTGCCTTTGCAAAGGTGTCTTTGGAGGGTGTTTTGTGCTTTGAGTTGAGATATATGTCAATGAAATGAATTGGTTTCGGGTTGGATATTAGGCCGACCTACTTTAAACCAGTTGGATATGAAAAGCAAAAAAACGAGATATTTCACCACGTTCAATTGGATTCAGATTCGATTTTATATGAGTATTATCCAAATGGGCAGTTTCAGATCCTAGCCTCATTGATCGACGTGGATATCAAAATCCATATCTGAATCCAAAAGCTACCATCACTAATGGAGCTCATGAGGTTTGAACATCGCCAACCTAGGTAAGCCTGGGCATTGAGTCGGCCCGACATCTAAAACTCGGACCCAAGCCCGACTCAAAAAACCTGAGAATATAAAATAATACATAAAAATAATTAATAGTAATAACATATTATAAATATGTACATATATATATATATAAATGAATAAAAATTTAAAAAAAACCACTATCGAGCCAGATCTGGGCTTATCGGGCCCAACCGGGCCGGCCTGATAACAAGCCCATCCGCATGGGTCACGTTTCCTGGGCCCGAGCCAAGGCCTGGTACCAGGCACCCAGCGGCGGCCTGAGCCGGTGCCCAGACTTAAACCTAGGTCTCTGGAGCAGACATGGTGTGTGTGTGACTGAAACCAGGTCTAACTTCACTACAACGGGATTTTTGAAGACATGGTGTGGGTACCCATCAGCCACATTGCAGCTCTGCTATTGGGTTTGAACCAACAATTCACCATAAGATATATCATGTTTGAGTTTGGATTACTCCAAGACGGATTATGGATCCGATTCAGTTGTGATTAATTTTGGTTCATATATGGTCTGATATCCTATATATTTCAAATTCAAATATGAGTACATGACTATCTGATTAAAAGGATATGGTAGAGTTTAGGTCCAACTCAAACTCAATGGACTTCTCCAACACTTCAAAAAGTCTAATCTCATATCTAAAATATTGAAGAATAGTGGAGGACTTATAAAGGTGGTTGCCAAATGATTGGTTATCTTGGTTTCTAATTTTTTTGGGTTTGAAACTAAAACTGTTAGGATGCAGGTTATGATCCACTGAACCAAAGGTCCGAACTTGGTGTGTAAGTGAGCCAGGTCGGGATTCAGTGAAAGCTCATACTGATTTCTACTCTTTCGACCTTTCTTGTATAGATTGCTTCCGTCAAGCTTAATTATTTGATTAGAGGGTTTTTAACAGTTTGGAGAAAATCAATCTTTAGCTTAACAAGTCGATCATAAGAATTGTCTGATTTAAATAATCATATTTTTGAAATCTTGAAACAATGTGAGTGTAAAACCCTTTGAACATCTCTGATTTAGTTACTAATTTGAGAGTTGATGCTTATCAAATCAATTCTATAGATCACACCTGGTACCTGAATTTGAGCACAGCAGCCAAATTTTAGATCCATAATGAGTACGAGATTGGAATGATATCTCTCAAAAGTCAGGCACCACATCTAGGGCTGCATAACTAGTCGAGCCAACTTGGGTTCGACTATAACTCGCTCGAAAAAACTCGGCTCGTTCTCCACTCGCTTATAAATGAGCCGAGTTCAAGCTTACAATGATACTTGAAGTGATAAACGAGTAGAGTTCGAGTTCCAGGAGCTCGACTCGTATATATTTGATTTGATTCACAAATTGATGCTCTATATAATATTGCCAAAACAAGTTATACAATGTATACGAGTTACACGAGTTAACGCCAAATGAGTTAACGTTAAACGAGTTAAATGGATTAAACGAGTTGAGTTCGAGCCGAGCTCGAGTTTTTTGAGTCGAGTTGAGTTCGAGCCGGCCAAACTCGGATTCGACTCTACTCGTGTGCAGCCCTAACATCCAATCTGCTTACGACACCCCACAAAAATGAGGCTGCGCATTGTTCGGAATGGAGTTGGATGCGGCCATTACCAAGTTTGGCTTATTAACTAAATTTTAAGTAATCAAATTCAGATCTGAGCTCGCATATGGATCTCATTCATCAAAACCAAGTTCAAATCCGATTAAGCGAAGAACCCAGGGTTAACAAGTAATTTGAGTCATATATTCCAGATTTGTCAGCATATTAGATCATTTGATTATAAAACTGCATACATTTTCGGCTCCTGATATGAAAATTTTGATATTGAATGCAATGCAGTAATAGGATATTTGGATTCTAAATCTGCCGCCCTCTACCAACTAACCGAAATAATAAGGAAAATATATGCAAATACAGAAAAAAAATAAAACGACAAGAAATTAAAATTGGTAAAACAAGGAATAAATGAATTAACTGAGAAAAGATTTTATTTCAAACTTCCGAATCTACTTACAAATGAAACCAACACCTTTTTCAGTAGAGCAAAAAGTAAATCTATGGATCCAGGCATGAGTCCGGGTCAACCTGAATCCAACTATAGAAATCATGGATCTCTACATTATGAATTCAACTAAAGGTCCAAACTAAACTAAACAACAAAAAATGAATCCAATAGAGCAGGACGGATGAACGGCCGGCGAGCTGGACGGACGGACGGCCGGCGAGCTGGCCGGCCGTTGGGGTTGGGGTGGTACAAAAGGCGGCGACTCAGAAGAAACCCGTCCCTCCTCTCTCTGACCCGTAGCCGTAGTTTCACGCACCGCTCGCCTCCACGAGGCCCGAGGAAAAAGCGAATGCTTCGACACCAAGAGAGAGAGAGGGAGAGTTAATGTCCACACTGAAGTCTGAGAAAAGCAAGAAAAGGGGAGACAACCAGTAGAGAAAATGAAAGCCCTTCCCTTTCGCCCTCTTTTTTAACTTCATCTCTTCCATCCCTCTCTCTCTGCTCTTCTTCTTCTCCTCCTCTATAAGACACAGCCCCCCTTTCCCTTCCCCAATTCCAACCAGTCCACTCTCTCTTCTTTCCTGATGGAGGTACGCATAGAACTCTTTCTCAGCTCCCTCTCTTTCTCTCTGTGTCACTGACTGTGTTTCTTCTCAGGACATTGACATGCATCAGTTTCCGGCGTTCGGCGATTGGGACATGAACGGCAACATGCCCATCACTCAGTACTTCGAGTCGGCCAGACAGGCCGGCCTCCACCGGAAGCTCCCCGCCGATGAGCCTGTTTGGGACCTCTATGCCCCTGTCCCCACCATCTACCGTTTCAAGGTAACGCCATATGTTTTTTCTTCTACCCCCCGCCACGGCTTCCATCTTTTTGCTTCCAACTCGTTTTGCTGATCTCCTCCTTAAGACTTGCTGAGCATACTCCACCGGAAAGATCTTATCTTTTAGCTCCCATGGTTCTGGGAATGGTTTGGTCCTGAGCCGCTGTTGTCTGGGTTTTTTTTTCTTCCGGCCGGGTGACAGGGGAGCGGAAGGGTGAAGCGGGTACAGAACGTTAAGGAGACGTGGAAGCAGGGGCGAGTCTGCCACGTTCCGGAAGGACCGATGGCGACGGGCCCGATTCCGGCGCCGGTGAGGGCTCCGAAAGCCGTCGACGAAGATCTTTACAAGATTCCCTCTGAGCTTCTCCGCAAAAACCGTCGTCGGCGGGTACGGTCTACCCTCTCCCTCTATCCTCTTCTGCGGAGTACTTCATTCTGTCATAGCCATCATCATATCATAACTCTCGCATGGCATGCTAATGATATTGATGACGTTGACGAACGATGATGATGTTGTCGTTGCACATGCAGCTCAAGCTTCTGAGCTTCATCTCCTCCATGTTTCGACGCCGCCGCATATGCTATTGAAGAGCGATGGATTCCCTCCCATCCATGCATGATGATGATGGTGTCTTCTCTCGTGCCATACGTAGAAAACTACATATGCTTGTATTTTTATCGTATGCTGGTCGGCTGTATACTTATTGATCAGTTCGCAAGCTTGCTTTGAAATCTCTCTCTCTCTAGATATCTGTGTGGTTTTGTGTGGTGGATGATGATGTTGGTAGGAGTGGGATTCCCCCTACGTACGCCTTCCTTTTCGCAGAAGCATTTAAGAAAAGGAATGGAGGATGATGGTGCGAGAAGTGCGATTCCACCTCTGTCTGCTTTCTTCTTTCAAGAAGAGAATATATCAGATGAAAGAATGTAATACGAAAACAAGCTTGAAATTATGTTTAATGGCTTTTTATAATCTCTCTTTCTCTCTCTCTGTGCTTCGATTGATTTTTGATGTGGAGTTGATATGATTATTATGTTGCTCGTCTTTCTCTTTTGGAATCGAGAGAATGGAATTGGAAGGGCCACATGCGGTCGTTTTTCGAAAAAGGAAGAGAAAGGAAGCTTGTCTTGCAAAAGAGAGAAAAGCGTGAGAGACTTTAGTTTGGCTTTGAACAAGCTGAGAGGGGAAGAAGGAAAGGAAGGAAGGAAAGGGAAGATGGCTAAAGTAATGGTTTTTGAAGGCTGCCTTTTTTGAGTTTGCTCTTCCGTTTGCACGTGGTTTGGATATTGGGCAATTTCTCTCTCCACTCTCTCGTGAGAAAAGCAAAAGAACTCGTTCCTTGTATATAAATAAAGGCACAACTAACTCTATTTATAACATACTTCATATATTCAAACGAGTTTGTCCGGCTCTAATCGTTGAACACATATTCAACTAACTAGTTTGTGGAGTTTTAATCAAGTCGAGCTCAACACTAACTATTGACTTGAACTCGAGGTCCTTTTATTGAGCTATGTTTGAGTTAGAGCTCATCAGCTCAAGGTTTCATTAGTCGAGAGAGCTCGAATTAACTGAACTTGAGCTCAACTTGGCTCTTGTTCACTCCTACTTGCCCCAGTCCGTAGGCTTTAGGAAGTTTAGAAAGGAAAAGTGATCGATTGGGTTAAATTGCCTTCTGATACCCAAAACAAGCTTCTCGCTTCTCGGTTTTTACTTCAAGAGGCGGTAGCGCAATAAAGTGGCATACACAGGAACAAAAAGGAGGAGACACCCTTTCTTAAGGAGGGCGATAGAATGAACTACTCATTTTAAATAGAATGAACTACTCATTTTAATAAAATGAAGTTTCTTTATTTTCTAGATATAGAGCTGCTTTCAATAAAAGCGCAGAAAGCATTATACATTTATAATTTGCAGTTTAGGAAAACAATGTAGTATTCATTACAATTGAATGCTTAACAAATAGTACCCATAAAAATCAAACCGATAATTAGTTGTTCATCGTGTATCCTAAGGGTGGGTATCCAGAATATTTTTTTACTTACGGGGCCGACCCGACGCCCAGCCTTAGTGTAGCCAACAAGGTAAGCTAGTCCTCTCACGGCTAGTTAAGTTAGTGAATCTAATCAGCTCAGATTGCATTAATCAGATTGCATTAAGCTCGTTCATTGACTCGTTTAAGCTTAAATAACTAATAAGATTCATTCTGAGAGATGGTGATCAGAGGTCACTTCATGCTTCCTGTTTCGGAAACCAGGCCCATTAATTACTATGATATTTAATATCTTCATCGAACGTAAAATGTAAAAAACAACGTCAACTCATAAGAACGATTTCCCTGTGAATATATATACACAAATCAAACACACTACGCAAACGGGTACTGCTGATTTGACGGTCCACGCATAGGTCTCAAACAAACAATGTTTGGGTTCTTTTTTAGATGTATGAATTATATAACACGTAGTTGATGATGAACAATGAATAGCAAGCTAATTTGCAGAATAAAGATGATATCGTTGGGATTTAGTTTGATTAGTCCACCAACTATGAAATTTGACAAATAAACTATAATAATCTCAAAAAGAAAAAAAGTCAGATCATTTGATGCAGTACTTCAAACGCGCAGTTCAGAGTCCAAAAATGGTGTTTTTTTTAGACTTTCCTCTCTGCAAATACTACCATTCCATTGAAAACAGAACTGACCAATGCTTAGGTCATCCATGTGCACGCAAATGAGCAATAAATACGTGCCTGCGTGCACTGTGTGTGTGTGTGTGTGTTTGTGTGAGATACAGTTTCAAATCTAATCACATTACGCTGTCAAATCCAAATCCGTTTACTTTATTTTTTCACCAAGGTTGTTCGGGAGATATTTTTTCACCAAAGCTGCTCGGGAGGCCATTTAGCTACATTAGATACGGATGTTTCGCATTATAGCTGTATTTTTGAAAAATTTAAATATGGTTTATGTAAAAATTTTGAAAAATATCATTCTGCCTTTGTACAAATTCTAAAAATACCATTTGACCCTCCCAACAAAAAATTTCATTATTCATTATGAAATAATATTATTCTGCCATTTATGCTTTTGTCACAGCATGTCATTCAATGCATTACATTGTGATTAGAAAGAGAAAGATGGCCGGAGGATTTCAGCTTCGCATACACATTTGAACACAACATGTTTGTGTTTGAATCTATGAATGTCAACCAGATGAGCTAGCAGCACAAATGTATCTAGAGTGATTTATTAACTACTTGGGCAGGTTTAATCACTTCAGTACATTAGAAATATCGAGTTTAGGATGCAAAATTTGAATAGTTGATGATCATGAACATGGAGGTGATTAAAAACGAGGCAACAAAGTGATACAAGATTCAACTTTAACTTACAAAAATATATTTTGGTAAGTTATGGCAGTATATCATATAGCAAATCATACATATAAACAACATCACATAGATTCATTGTCATAGGGGAAAAGGTGTGATCAAGTGCCAACATCTTTTCTTTAAAAACCTTTTTGACTAAAAAGGTAACCAAGAAAGACACATTCTGAAATTCATTGATAAATTTTGAAACTTGTAAACAGCGATTCAACAAAAAGAGCCTGATAATGCATACTTATAAAAAGACTTCATGTGGAGTTTTCCCATTCAAAAGCAAGTGTTTGTCTAAAACAGAACAAGATCAATTACATTAGATAATAGTTGCTATTAGGTATACCTAACTTTGGGATGAGGACATGCAGTAAGGTTTAATGTGACATGTGTGTGGGCACCGCGGACTTTCTCGGGCTTAGTGCTTAATTTGGTCATGTCCTCAAGCTAGGAGTCAAGATCTTACAAGAAGTAGGCTCTTCTAGGTGGGGTCGCAAGTGGTTCAGATCTGGTTTGATGATTTTGTCTGTATCATGTGTACCTAATCCGATTTTGGACTGATCTATTGTGCATGTTGTAATCAAATCAACTTTGGCTTGTATCTATTTCTTCTCATTAGAAAGCGGCTGGGGCTTGCTCAGTAGTGAAATGCAGTGGTGGAGCTAGAATTTTTCGGCCGAGGAGCACCATTTCAGAAATTTTCATTTCTTAAGAGACACTGGATTTTATGAATAAGTAAATATTTGAAAGCATCTGTATAAAAGTAAAGAAAGATCATGAGACAGATGCAGACAACTGCCCACATATGCAAAGTATATATTTCGAATAATGTCCAACACTGGACTATGACAATGTGGTGCACCATCCAAGAATTTCATGCATGATATTTTATGGACTAATTCTTATGTTGAGAAATCCAAGATTCTGCATAATGCGCAAGCAGAGTTGCTGAGTGGTCCAAATCTAGTTTGAGGATTTTGTCGATTTCTATTGTACTCGGGGGCAGAGCCAAGGTAAGACCTGCTTGAGCCTTGGCCCCCACCTCAATTTTTTTTAATTGTATATATAAATTTTAGAAAGCTTCACTTGTTTTATATAAAAATTTTAAAAAATGATATTTATTTGATTTAAATCCAACCTCCAACAAATTTGGCAGTACCAAATATAGATTGCTTTGGTCACAGTGCTGCAGTAAAGAGAATAAGTTGGCAAATTTTTTGTAAAATTGAAAGATAGTGAAAACATGACAAGAAAATAATATGCTTTATAGGTTGATAACTCCAATTGCCTCAATCGAGAACTTTAGGCAGCAATTTTGGATGACACCCTCATCTAACTTGGTTTTCTAAAACCATGATTTTATGAAAACCAAGTTTTTTTTAATGAGTTTTACAAAAAAGTTGAGTTGTTTATTTGGGTGGCACTTTGCTCCCTCTGACAAAACCAGATTTCTTCAAAATTGGGTTTTCTTCAAGCCTAATTGTCATTACACCTAAATACTTCAAAAAACTGGTTTTATCTCCAAATTCTGGTTTTTGGAGTGTCATTCAAGTGCCCCTAAAGATTTCAGGAAACCAGTTTTTAGTGTGAGATTGATGCTCAATTTAACTTTCATATCCATGGTGTCTGATCATTTATTAAAGGTAATAGAGCCTGATTTGATGTATGATGTATGATTCCAAGGTAGCAGGCCTGGTATTCGTTGAAAGATCTAATGTGAAGCCGTTGCTTTTCTTACAGTCATAAGCTCAATCAATTACATCCCAGTGTTTGGTGTTTTCAATTTGAAAGTTGACAGCATCTGCAGTACTGCTTTTTTGTATCGAGTTCAAGTAATTATTTGGAGTTGGTACATTCTGATTTGAATGAATCCGTATGCGAGTCTGAATCTGTTCAATCGAGTAAACGCACTGGTAGGGGCTGTATAAGAGCCGTTAGCTTGAGCTCAACCCAGCTCATATCTTGCTCAGCTCGAACTCGAATCAAGTTCAACAAGGTCTGGTCGAGATTGACTCGATAGACCGAGTCGCGGCTCGAGCTCCACTCGTTTAAGCTCATTTAAAAACTCCCCATTTTGAAAATTAAGAAAGCAGATATAACTTAGATTAAATGAGCTTAATCGAGTTTAATTGAGTTGAGTTTGATATCAATTACGTTAAGCTCGACTTGTTTCGATTTTTAACTAAAACGAATTTGCATATACACAAATCCGGTCCGCAGGCTCCATTTAGACCTCTAATGCAGCCTAGACCACAGCTGCTCACTGGACTGAACCGACGTGAGGTTTACCGGGGACAACCAGCAGGGACTGGGTGCAGAGTCTCCTGACCCACCAGGCCCAGGTGGGCGAGCCCACCCCTCCTCGGTTCACTCCTTCCTCTACCACCAAAACGAAATCCAAAACGCCATTGAAAATGTGAAGAAGAAGAGTCCAAGCAGGGTCACCACCAGCCGCCCTGTTCCTTATCCGGGTCGGACTTCGACGAGTTCCGGCGACCATGTCGCTCGCTCATTCCATTCTCTGTAAACCCATCTTCTTCGCCAAGCCATCCTCCCTCTTCCTCCTCAACAAGCGGAGTCATGCCTTCCCCTTCTCCTCCTCATCCCTCTCTGCGAGCAAAGGTCTCCGCAACAAAGCTACGGCGACGGTGGTCTCCCTCCTGGAGGTTGGTGGTGTCAAAATTGAGAAAAATGGTAAGTGCCCACTTCGCTGAACGTATCCCTTCGTGGAATTCTTTTGTAGTTTCTGAGTTATTTGCTTCGGAGTTTTTGATGATGGGTTTTAGTTCGTCCGTCGTAGATGTGGTGAGAGAGGACGATCCGGGAAACAACGTCCCCGACACCATATTCTCGAAGATCGGGTTGCAGCTGCACCGGAGGGACACGCACCCGATTGGGATACTGAAGAATGCGATTTTCGATTACTTCGACTCTAATTACCCGTCTCGTTTTGTTAAGTTTGATGACCTCTGCCCCATTGTTTCAGTCAAGCAGGTAGAGCGTTCTTTCTTTCTCCTACTGATCTTTCTTCCGTTTGATTGTTACTGTGACTACCTAGGAAGGCAACTTTTGTTTCTTTGGTGGCTTTGATGCAAGTGGGTGTTTTCGACTTTGGAAACTGAAGGGTCTTACTTTTTGCTTGAGCCAGTAGGGGACTTCTTGGTAGGTTTTGACCTCTTTGAGAAGTATAGGAGATAGCCCATTGATGGCAGGAGAGATAATGCTTAGTCGCAGATGGTTTCCTTAAGGCTAGTTCTGTTCATTCATTTTTTTGCCAGAATCTAGGATAAGTTGGGGTCCTAATTTGTTGTCAGTATCGAACTTGTTCTGGTACTCTGACTAGGTAAGAAGTGGATCGGATGTGCATTTAAGCTTTGAGGTGTAGCCTGTTGGTGTTGAATGGCATGCGTGAGAAGTTCGAAGCTGACCATTCAGGAGGGAAATATTCTGGATAATAACATTCAAGATGGTGTTTTCGGGACATAGAGACTAGAAGACCTCTAGCAAGCAAGAAGAAGGAGAAGCAGACTTATGATGACATATGTACACAAGATACACCTAACTGAAAGGTTAAGGACATTAGCCACCAAGACATTTAAGATATTATTTACAAAATGATGTGGACAAATCCAGGTAGTGCTATAGCCTATAGGTATTCGAATGAAAACCTCAGAGGTCAATTTAAGTTGATATTTCATGCAAATTCACATATATTTAAGTTGATATATGTTCATTAAATTGACATGTACATTGCTATGAAATCTAATATGTAGTGTGGAAAAGTTTGTTGTTAGGAACTTCCCTTACCATGTTTTCTATTTCATTAACCAAAAATTTTCTCAAGATCTGTTTTACTTGACGTTCATAGGTGCCACTAATAATAGAAACAGTAGTTTCTTAGCATAACGTTATGCTTAACAATTCTGTCACTCTTTCTCATAGAATTTGTCATTTTAATATGTAAAGATACCTACGGGCTCAAATCCTTGATCTATTCATTGCTTTTTCTCAGCCATATAAACCTTGAAGTAATCATTAAGTTTTTAGCTGTCCTGAAAGTAGTCTAAAAGGCTAATTGGGAAAAATTATCTGTATGTGGTCTTTAACTGTTTAAGAATGCTCTGTGCCTCTAGCATCAGTCAAAGCCAATACTTTCATCAAGACTGAACCAATGCAAGCTTGTTCATTCATATATATGTAAAGCATGCCTTTCATATTATCTACTCATGTGTTGGATTCATTTTAGATGCAAGGCCTCAGTGGATAGTCTATTGGTGTGAGTTTGGGTTAGAGCATGTATTGCAGTACATTTACATTTATCAACAATTTGTTTTAAAAATCAAAGAATAGTAGGTTTTGTGCCCCGACGTTCTTGTGTTATGATACTCCTGTTCTGTAAAGTGACAGCAAATTACATACTTTTGAGTGAATGCTGATGATGGATCCCTCTTTTTTGCTTGTTCAATGCCTACATTTTTTTAGGAGTTTCAATGTTTATGGAGAAGGATTTGTTTCTTAATGTATTCATTATCAATTTGACCTAATGTTCTGCAGAATTTTGATGATGTACTGGTTCCTCCTGATCATGTCAGCAGGAGCTACAATGATACATACTATATAGATCCTCATACTGTCTTGAGGTGCCATACAAGTGCTCACCAAGCTGAGTTGCTTAGAAATGGGTACACTCACTTTCTTGTTACTGGAGATGTTTATCGCAGGGATTCAATTGACTCTACTCATTACCCTGTTTTCCACCAGGTACTAGTTCGTGCCACTTTTGGGTGGAGAAGTAGGTTATTGGTTTATTTTATGATCTATCACCTGTTCTGCAGATGGAAGGAGTCAGTGTCTTCTCTCCAGGTGATTGGGAAGAATCTGGCTTGGATGGGACTAGCTATGCAGCAATGGACTTAAAGAGGTGTCTTGAAGGTTTAGCACGGCATTTGTTTGGTATACCCTTATCTCCTAGACATTGTTTAGTGTTTTCTACCCCTATCTTAGTATGACACCTTTGCTTCATGGGCATCACTAATTAATTCCTTTTCTTATTTTCAGGTGCTGTTGAAATGCGTTGGGTAGACACCTATTTTCCCTTCACGAATCCATCGTTTGAGTTGGAGATATTTTTTCAGGTTTGAAATTAATGTTTTCTGATGCAAAAAATGTGATACCAGATTTATGTTCCATAGAGATTGATAAACACAGATTTGATTAGCATCTTAAGGTTTTCTATGTTCCTATTATTATTTGGTAATAAACAGTATGGTCATGTGTTAGCAACCAACTAACAAGCTGCTTACAAGAGCAAGGCACATATGGATAAAAACCTCAAAACTCACCCACGCAGACCCTAATCCTTGTTTACGGTTCTCTCCTCCCAGAGGAAATGACCTTCAGTTATCAGATGCCTCCCTACTAACACCTTCGACCCATTTATAGCCTTATTTGGGTCCGACCCAAATGGGATCCAGTCCAAATCGCATAACCCATTACTAACAACTCTCCCCTTGAAAAACACCTTGACCTCAAGGTGTAGCATGAGAAATGAGTGCCAACATCGAAGGTTCCTTCCTTGCTTTCAGGTGGATTGCCAACTGTAAGGACTTGTGTCAGCGAGTCCGCATAGTATAAGTCCACATTTGAATAGCTGAATTAATGGAATTTTCGTTCCATAGCTTCCTCATTTTGTCATATTTGAATAGCTATAAGGGAAGCCTGCACTTCAGGTTAATGCAGAACATGAGTTTAGCTGTAGAAGAAAATCTAGAAGATGCTTCACACTTTTTAACAGGTCTGATCTTGTCTTATGTCTCATCAACTTCATGAGACTCTCTTGCTGCTGTTTACAAAAATAAGTACAGTTTGCTGAGTTGGCCATATCTTAGTGTAGATTTGGATATTTTAGTGATGTCTCCAAACTCCTAAGTTTCTTGGAATGGATACCAAGGGATTCTCCTATACACTATGTCGTTAAATTTGTCCTGCTATGAGTAACAATTTTGTTAAGAATTGAAGACAGGAAGGTAGTTGCCTTCCGATAACCACTCAATATAACATGGAAAGTAGAGGACAAAGAGGCGATTTTGACATCTGCCAACAGTGCCCCACCTTTCAACATGTATCAAGACATTTGTTGACTTCACCGAGATGTCATCCATGCAAAAGTCAACTCCAAATTCAAACCGCAACCAAGTTTCCTTGGGAAGAGAAACTGTATTTGGGTTGAAACTTTGTTCGGTAGAGCGTTGATCCATAATAGCATCAATCCTTAAAGAAATCCTTTTTCTACTGTATGAAATGTATAAAAAAGAATATAGTTGCAGGTCAAAGCTGGTTGTGCATCACTACTGCCAAGTGGCACACTTCTTCACACTCTTGGCCACAAACCCATCGCTCGTGAGCATTACATCGCGAGTCCATATCTCTATAGCTGAATGGAAACAGGGTGGCAATCCTCGTCTCTCTCCAAAACACCAGGGGTGTTGTATTCTTATAGATATCACTTATATCTTGTCCTAACAATGGCTGTTGAAAATTATCAGTCAAAAGCTTAGGCAGCTCATTGACAACATCAGCATACATTCGCCAGTTTTTCCATTTCTCTTTTGTAGCATTAAGAAAAAATCCAGCACCCACACGAAAATCCCAGCTGCCTGTTTCTTCCTCCACATTTAGACCTCTTGGTGATGTATCTTGTACAAATAATGCAACACCCTCAACAGAATCTGCACGTTGATCCTCGGATTTGATGATAAAGTTCGCAGCCGAGCATGTGAGTCCATACCACCAGTAGAGCACAAGAAACTTTTGAGAGTCCGTAGAGGGAGGGTAGTAGATATAGAAGGTTATAGAGTTGCTGAGGGTTGGTCTGAAGTGGCAGTACCTCTTGTTGTAACCCCCAGTTCCATGCATACCTAGATTTTTTTGTGATGGCGAGCTGAGTGCGGATAGACCCATATCTAGTTTGTTATTACCACACTCCTCCTCTCCTCGTCGAAGTTTGTCGCCTTTCGCAACAGCTACTGCATTGATGGCAACCGGCCCTACCGAATTATTGGTGGAATTGGGGTATTATGCTGTAGACTGTTGGCGCAAAATGACCGTGCACGAAAGTGTCTTTGCCCTTTGGATTGCCCTGCACTGTTGTATGATTAGACGTCTCTTTCATACGCATCTTCCATCGATCTTTCCAACCCAGCCAGTCTGCAACGTCCTCCCTCCTGCTGCCTTCAGAGGCTATCTTTCCATCTTTTCTAGTTGTTGCGTATGTGCCATCATCATCGGTACCTTCATGGTTAAGTGTGCCAAATCGCTCATCTCTGATCACACAATCCTTCCTCTTCATTTTGTCGGCATCATCTAGGGGTTTTCCCAAATACCCATAGGGCACCTCCTCTGCTCCATCGCTTTGATATGCCGTCATTTAGGGCACCAATTTTGGACCCTACATGCTTCGACGTCTTAGGAGCCCAACTTAAGTTTTCTGGCCTTACTCCCTGTATTAAACTTTTATCCTCTTCATGGGAGACAGAGAGAATCCCATCATGCCTATTTTTAGAGTCAACTGCGAGTGCTTGGTGTAGGGTTGAAATCTCTCCATTCAGACCGACGATTGTTGTTCGACTGACCCCCATCTCATGACTCCTTCTCCTTGAGTTAGTAACCCCCTTTGCTCGCCTTGTTCCCTACCATGTATCCATACTATGTGGCCATGGGGGCTTTCCCGGCTGGTCGACTAGTCCCTCGCACCAACCTTCTGCTTCTTCCTCCTGGCACTCCACCACCTACAGGAACCAGTTCGCTAGACCTTTGGCCTCCGAACAGAGCATATCTTGGAATCCTTTAGGGCCCGTTTGATTGTCAGGTGAAATTTAACGTGGTAAATTTACCATGGTAAATTTTTCTAGAAAAATTTACAGGATGAAATTTTTCCTTCTTCCAATTTGAGGTCCTGTTTGATGCACAAGAAGAATTTAACATGGTAAATGTTGTTTTTTTTTTCTCGTCCCCAATGATTTTATTGCAACCACTAACGCAGTTGATCGGCGCGATATAGGTACGTTCTTCCCAAGTATTGATGAAAAGAGGGCTAGCATATGGAGTACAAAATCAATGACTAAGTATTGAATGAAATTGTTATGGAACATATCGTAGAGATTACAAAACATATTATGCTGAACTGGATTGACCACCATATCAGTATCAGAGTACACATAAAATAAAACAGCAGCAAATTTTTAGTTGTAGAAATTAATTTGGTGATCTTCCTCTCCTCCCCCTGATTAGAACTGCTCTTCTTCATATTATAGCCTTATGCCCAACAATGAATGCTTTTGCCCTCCCAGATGCTCGTTCCTTTTGATCATCTGTTCAAAGACTACAACAACCTCGAAAGCAAGGCCATTATGACAAAACCCATAAATCATGGAATTCCAAGAGCCAACATCTCTGCAAAACATTTTATCAAACACTTTGTGCGCGTCCCAAGCAGCCCCACATTTCCCATACAAATTGATCAGAGAAGAAGCCACATACACATCCGAATGAACACCCAAATCGATTTTCTCTGGTCTTCTCGTTCGCTTCCTCTTCGTGTTCATCACCCCTTCGTGGTTTTCATTTTGGGTTAGAGAAAATGGGTGGGAGAGCAAACTCGGCTAACCCACTTCGAGGGGCATCACTATCAGAATCATGGCGGAGGAGGAGCATCCTTTTGCCCCTCCTGCTTGTGGTCGTTGTCCTCTCTGAGATTTCGTTTCTGGGACGTCTCAACATGGCAAAGAACGCAGACATAGTTCATACTTTACTGAGTCCTTCAACTCTTCTTCTTCTTCTTCCCCTTCGTCATCATCATCGTCGTCATCATCTTTTCCTCTCTTGGGTACTAATGAATTGGGCAAGCTGACGTGCCAGGAGCGGCTGGAGAGAGAGGCCGCCGTCCTCTGCTGCACCTTCAACCCTCCCCGGCGGCGACGGCCTTTGCTAAGTTGGGAGCTCGTCGACTGCGGAGGAAGACGCGCGGGTGAAATGAACAGAAGCCTTCGAAAGGAAAATGTCAAGCGGGTGAAATTTCACCCGCTCACTTTATCGTAAACGGGGTGAAACACCCCGTTTGATGGTTTTTGTGTCGGGCGGGTGAAATTTCACCCGCCCGTACGTATTTCAACCGCCCCACCCATTTTTTCTCGACAATCAAACGGGCCCTTATAGAAAGGACCTAGATGTTGGTGTCACATTTCTTGTTTTCTAATCCCCGCCAGATAATCCTCCTCCTCCTGATGTGCTGGAATGTTGATAAAGAATTGCTTAGTTTCTAGCCCACCTGCCTCGTGAATTTCTAGTGGTTTGTAGGTGCCATATTTATCAATATGGTGGTCGACGATGTAGGCGACACTCCGTTCATATTTAGATGGCATACCCTGTTTATCGCCATAGCAAAGGGTTCCTTTCTTTGAGCAGAATGGGAGTGGAGAGTCGTCATCTGTTTTGTCCACCTCTCTTGAGAACTCATCTCCAGCTTCAACACTTTTGCTGTCGTCTCTGGTTTCGTTTTCGTTTACATGACCGATCATTTGTTGTGGCAGGACACAAAGTGGAGAAACAGTGTCTCCATCCTCCTGCCTTGTGGTAGCAAATCCACGGTCGATGCCTCTCTGGTTTGCATTACCCCTCAGGGTTGAGATATGAGCATCGTCTTCTTCAGGTCCACCATCAGAAGGTTCTGAATCAGTCCTTGGTTGTGCGTGAACTCCCTTTCCTGAAGAGCATCATTGATCAGTTTCTTGTCGAGAAACTCTTCAAGCATCAGATGCATCTGCCTGTAGTCTGCTATTATCATCTCCCACATCTCGTTCCCACGTTTTGTTGTTTGGTAACTCCTTGCTGACAAAATTTCCATCTTCTCCAATCGAGCATCTACAATGTTTGCCGACTGCACCATCAAAATAGGCTCTGATACCATTTGTTAGCCATCGACTAATAAGCTGCTCACAAGCGCAAGGCACACACGGATAAAAACCTCAGAACTCACCCATGCATCCCTAATCCCCGATTAGGGTTCTCTTCTCCCAAAGAAAATGATCTTCAATTACCAGGTGCCTCCTTACTAAGACCTTCGTCCTATTTATAGCCTTATTTTGGTCTGACCCAAATGGGATCCATTCCCAATCACATAAGCGGTTACTAACACCATGATGTCACCTCTTATACCATTTTATTCCTTGTGTTTTCCTCTCCCAACTTGCTTTTAACAATGCAGATCAGATGTAACACTCCTTTCCATGAGTCATTCTATTGATGTTGATAAATAATGCACCATCTAAATCCTTGGGGAACTGAATGATGCAGTGAGGCATGACATATGGGGAATATTTTATCTCCAATTGCTCATTCTTGTGAAAGAGGATGCCGGTTAAATCTGAAAAATTCTGGCACAACTTTAATGCACGGCAAGGTGTTGCTAAATTGATTTCTCTGGATGCTCTTTCTGAAGTATCCTCTTTCTTCAACTGAGTGGTTAACTCAATGTCATAATTTTCACTTGTCTTGTTAGCCAAAATTGTTCAATACTGTAATTTTCCGCAGACAATTTTCCATGCAGACTTCTATCAAAATGCTGGTTTCTATGACTCCTATATAACTCCAGAAATTATTGTTTTATATTAGCTTTCTTTGTGGCAATGCGACTTCTGGGTATACCAGGATGATGTGGTGCTTGCCATACTTGTCCTGCTCATTTAGTGGATACAAAAAATAGTACTATTCCTCCTCTGTACATGCCAGTTCATCTGGTCCTTTTGCCTTCTCTTTATATGTCTGTGTATACACAGCATGCATGGACACATAAATTCTATATTGTGTAGTGGTAGGCATGTTTTTCACTATGTCGTGATGCCTTTGATTGGAGGATGATATTTGAATGAATTCTCTGTACGTAAGAATCTGCCTGCATGAATCTGTAATTCTATTATATGCATTGTCTAAATTAAAAACTCGGTCAGAAGCTGTCATTGTAGCTGATTTTCATATTTCTATCATTCTCAGGAAAAGTGGATGGAGGTTTTGGGTTGTGGGGTAACTGAGCAAGAAATATTGAGAAGAAGTGGTCAAACAGATAAAGTTGCATGGGCTTTTGGACTTGGACTTGAAAGACTTGCAATGGTTTTGTTTGACATACCAGATATTCGACTTTTCTGGTCAACAGATAAGCGTTTTACCTCTCAGGTATGGAAGACACTAGATTCTCAGCTGGTGCAATTCTCCTGTTTGACTTGAACATTGTATCTGGTCTCCATGCACTCTTGACTGTTGTAAGATCTTGGACTTAAATGCACTTCACCCACTCAAGTTCTTAGTTACAAATAGGAGCATCATGCTTACTTTTTCTCAGTTTTCTTATATGTGGTTGATGCACGATCATGCGTCCTCTTCTTGTGACATGTTAAACAACTGAATGTCATTGCTTCTTTTTGGCAAATGTTTGTAGTTCTCTGAAGGGAAACTCGGGGTCAAGTTCAAGGCTTTCTCTAAGGTAAGCAGCTATTTCTTATTGTATCCTTAAATTTAACTTGATTTAATTATTAGACAATTAGCTTGTGCTTTTAGTTCCCACCTGGATAACTGTTTCCAGATTTTTTATAAGCTTGTTCTTCTGCTGCTTCAAACCTAAACTAACTTCTAAGTCCACAACATTATTGTTTTGAAAATGTGAGAACAGTTCCCTCCATGTTATAAAGACATCAGCTTTTGGATCAGCGATTCATTCACAGAAAACAATCTTTGTGAAGTTGTCAGAGGTATTGCTGGTGATCTTGTTGAGGAGGTACATGATCAATGTGCTCTTGGCTCCCTTTTCTTCGCACAGTATTCTCTGTAAATCCTGTGATGCAGATAACTCCTAGAATTGATTACATCAATATTTATTTCAAGCAATCTTAGAGATATTTTGGCAATTTTTTCTTGGTCATTGTTTCCTTAGCTGCTGATATTTCAGCTTTCTTACAGGATTGTCTCTTGATGTTACTCTTTTCATTTGTCATACTTGTTGATGCTTCAATATCTTCAAATGACGTTTTTATTTCATTCTGTTTTGATTTTGAGTAAATGCATTACTTCAATTCAAAATCAAAGTTGAAGTCCTTTGGGCTGATCTTAACAACTGTGTCAATTTCGAGGATACAGACACTCCAGCAAATGAAAACTAGATTAGGGTTTGTCTAGCATTAAAATTATAAGAAATTCAATCAAGGTTGTTGATGCACTAGAAATATCAGTTGGATTCATTTCATTTGTTATATGTTTGATTTCCTCAGTATCAAGATAAGGATAGAAGTATATGTCAAGAAAGCAGGGTTAAAAAATCGTTTAAGTTCATTGGCAACCAAAAAAAGGTTCTAGGCTGGAGTTTATGATGCCGAGAAAATTTTGAACCAGAGTTTCAGGCTGTTCATGATAAATTCGAACACACTATACCCAGTAGAGCTTCAGTAGTCACATACTACCATTATGAATATAGCTAAAGCACTAAAGGTTTCTTTATTAATGAAGCTGAATTGAATGAGTTGTGGGGAGCATAGATGCTTTAATCAGTCATCATGCTAGTATATGTTTATCTTGCACCAAATAACTGCACGGACGAAATGCAGTTGAATGTTCACCTTTCTATAGAGAATAAAATGGCTGAAAATTAGAACCTCAATTACCAAATGATTAATTTTAGGAAAATCACCGGCATAGGAATGAAAAAAGCTATTTTACAAAAAACAACTACCAATTCATTGGTTAGTTGAAAACTAAGTGAGAAATGTATGATGAAATGCTGATGCTGCGACTTTAAGAAAAGTACTTTCTCAGTTCAGTTCATTCCCATTTTTCTTATGCCCTGCATTATTTACTTCTGTTGAATGATTAAGAAAAATTTAACCACTCTATGAGTGCCTTGCTTAGGTTTTCTTTTCCAATATTTCAGTATTGTGGCTTCCTCAAAGTAGCAATAGTTTTTTTTTTTTTTTAATCATGCAATCGGTATAGAAGATGATAAAGAGCATGAGTAGACGCTTGGGTTTTCACCATGCAGTCAACCTTATGGAAGGAAAGTTGACAACTTTTCAAAGAGCGAACTTTATTATTCTTGGGGTTTATCTGGTATTCACATGCAAGAGAACATCGTAATCTTTCCTCTGATTTTCAGCTTTTGGCCGTACGCCAACATTTTTGTACATAGGAAATTTTGTGTATTGAGATTTGAGAATGCAAAATTCAGCTAATATGAATTTACTTTTAGTAGAGTGGCATTGCAGGTGGGCAGTCTCATTGGTATGCACTTTACACAACACGGATGTTTTTGTCTTTCAAGTATTAGTTGTATGAGCACAAAAGTAACTGTTGTGTTATGCTTTTTTGTCCTTCTCTATCATGGCCGGTGGTTGTCATATTCTTCTAGTAGCCTATAATTCATTGCTGAAATTTCATGGGTACCTTCAAGATTATATTGTGAATAAGGTTGCTCTCGTTAGGGCTCTCTTCGCTCTTAACAAAGATCATATGCCTAAAATTCCCATGAAAAATAAATGAATCTGGCTTCCAATAAATGGTCTGAGAGATAAGGTGCGTTTAAGTTGATACTGGATCCCAACAATGCATTTTTTTCTTTTTTCAGGTGCAGCTGATTGATAACTTTACAAACAAGAAAGGAATGACAAGTCACTGCTACAGAATTGCATACCGTTCGATGGAACGTTCCCTCACCGATGAAGAAATAAATCAATTGCAGGTAATGAAATTAGAAAGAGCCTAAAACTTTTATAATCCTTATTTATAACACTGGTAACTGGCAATTATTTTGGTTGCAGTTCAATGTTAGAGAACAAGTCCAGAACAAGTTGAAGGTGGTTCTAAGATGAAGTCCTCCTCCAGTTGCTAAAGTCATTTATGAGCAAAATAATTGAGTTTTTCTCCACCCCACCCGCCTTAGACGATAGGAGAAGAGTGTAGATTTTTCACCAGAATCTTATGACAAGTCTTTACCATTAAAGGAGAAATGAATTAATTGAAATTTTCATTTTTCCAAAAAGTCTGAGAAATTTTCACATTTCACGCGGCATTATGGGACCTACTGGAAATTGTGCTAAATAAAATGTTTGAACAGAATCCTGTCCACAATCGTCCGAATCACTAGAGGCTTGTCTCCTCCTGCAAATGGACGCGGTATATAAACCGGCCTCAGATTGTTGTACCTTGAAATGAACTGGATATGCTGGCATGGTACGACCTCTGTTCTTTTTCTATTAGTTCTGTCTGTGTTGTGCCTTTCCCTGAGTTTCTTTCGAATATGAAACTGCCTCTCTTTCATTGGAAGGGTAGCCTATTTGTCATGTTCAGTGAACCCAACATCATCAAAACTAGCCAGTCAGTCTTACCAACTGCAAAAACTCTCAGGCTTCTGTCTGTTTCCCACATTTTCCTTTTCAAATGCGTTTCTGCTGGGAAAATCGCATGGCTTCTTGACTGGGTGCAAGAGAGGTCATGCCATTTTTCATTGCAAATTCCAATCTCATCTCTCCCCATCTTATGGAAACTGAATCTGAGTTCTTCACCATTGGAATCAATCTCAGTTTCATAAGACAAAGTGCCTTCTCATGGGTGGACCCCTAAGAAGATTGTCAGGAAAACTTTGAAGGCACTCTGAAGGAAGAACACACCTGACTGTTTCATACTGTTTAGAAGGATTCTTATGTTTTGTATTACTGATTAAAGAACCAAAACACTCTTAATAAAAAGAAATCGAAGTTTCATTGTTTGTATTAGCTTTCTTAATCAATTAATGCTAATACATAATTGATTGTATCTAATAACTTGGTATTCTATTATTATTTCAAATAATTATTTTTAATTACCGCTAGAAAGTTATTCAAGAAAACCTAATGGTAGTAATAAAGTAAGTAGTATTTTCATGTGAATTTTTAGGGGGTAGCATAGTCATCTTTAAACAATCTAATAATTAAAAATTTCATAAGAAGTCCTACGAATGTTTCTTATTAACTCAGGCATGCATTTTTCTTATGCAATATGAAATGGTTAGACGTGTTTCCGACGGTTGCCTATTTTTTAAGAGTGCTTCTGAAAATTTCTCAAAAGGAGCTTCTAAAAGGTATCAGTTCTTTTCTTATGCGCGTTGATTATAGATCATGTTCCCTGCATCAATTGATGCTTTGTGGAACCACCATTTGGAACTGGACCCGTACTACATCGATCCCCACTAGATATTGTGGATCCTACCGGATGTAAGGTGCAGCATCCCAAACCTCACCCAGAAAATGTAATCTCGTCAGATCAAAACTGGTCCGACCGAGCCGATCCGCGACCGATTTGGGCTCACTCGGCTTTGTCGGCACACTGAAAGTTCAGAGAAAACAGAATGCCAGGTTTGAAACTTGATTCAGTGTCTTTCCTCAACGCTTACCAGATGTGATGACAATTGCAAGTCACTTTGCGTTTGTGAGAGCTCTTGAATTGAAGACACCGTATCAGATCTCAACGTTGCATCCTCTGCAGAATGAATTTTAAAGAAGGTGAGACCCTCCCGAGTCGAAACCCTTTACATCTCTAATTGCAATTCTTGGTGACTGAGACTGTTAACAGTTGAAACAGCTGTTGCTACAGAAGATATCTTGTGGTAAGTTGAGAAAACAAAAATCAAAGTGAACAGAGGGAATCATACGCACTTCACATCAAACATTAAATGACAATTCCATCTCACTAGCGCTAGAGTGCCAGTAGGCCGCATGAATCGTGAAATATTTTTTTTATATGTTCCTATCATTTTAATTATGTGACAGCAAATAAAGTTCTATTATTCACCAAAAAACCTGCCCATCGCAAAATTTGCAAAGCCCGTCCAATCATCAACAAAAGTGCCAAGCAGGGGCAGTTTGGGCATTTGCGGTGCCCCCTTCCCAAGGCGCACGTCCGCTTGTCAGCATCACATGGGGCGGTGGCCGTGGGCGCACTTTGATGTCAGAGCGACACGTGGACCCCTGTACCCCTCGTTATATCCTCAATAAACCCCTTTATTTCCGTTGCCCTGGCAGTGGGCAACGACCCTGAGAAGGGTCGAAAAAAGTAAGACGCCGTCTGTGGGAATCGAACCCACGACCACATGGTTAAAAGCCATGCGCTCTACCGGCTGAGCTAAGACGGCTTGATGAAAGAGGTTCATTTAGTATTTAATCCAATTTGTTGCAAAATACATGCTTTTCCCAGTCACGTCGGAAAGATAGGACTGAGGCAGCCAATAATGGAGGAGGATAATACTATTTTAAATAAAACATTCAGAAAAAGCCCCTCCCTTTTTAGCTTTACAACACATACACAACGCACAAATTCTGGAAAAATAAAAAAATCAACAAAAAGTATAAAATCTAATGAAAGGAGGGAAAAAAAGAAAAGAATATAAAATATGCTTCCAAAAGATGACAAGCGACGTGGGCCCCGGAGGGTTCTCCATCCGACGTGTCGTCGAGATCAGGCCACCCTGCCAGCCCCGTCTGTGGGCCCCACACACCACATGCGCCCAGCTGTCGCGCACCGGCCACCGATGGACGGCGACAAAAAGAGATCTCCACGTCGGTTCGCCGGGCAAGATGCGGGTCCCGCAATCCACCAATCGGCTCCTCCCACGTCGGCACGGGCGGGCAGCCTGAATCTAAAATGCAGAAAGGCAACATCAAATTCCAGCAGAAACTAAACAGAAAATGAAATAAATAAATAAATAAAATAAGATGGAAGGGACCCTAAGGAGTAAGGCCTTCCATATAAATAGCCCTTGTGCATCGTCTTCCTCCATCCGTCCCATTTTCCGTTGCCTTTCCCCTTTGTAAGCTTACAGCGGTCGCCAGGTGCTCTCACTCTGCTGCTTCATCTCCCCTGTCTTCTCGAAGTCGATCTTCATTGCCATGGCCAGCGTTGAGGTAAGAAGCTGTTTTTTGAGAGAGACCTCAAGAACATAACCTTATATCCTTAACTTCATTCATCTCATGTTGTAAGTTATGGTCTCTTTTATTAGTTTTTTGATTTGTGTTTTCATGAGATGTGTTCATTGAGTGACGATCGAGATCACTGTAACTTGGTCGATTTTTATGTGGTCTGATCTGCGGACTACGAGGGCGAAAATGACGTAGGATCGTGGTTGACTGTAAAGTTAGTCTGATCAGTCCAGCTGCATGATGTTCTGAGCTAGTTTTACACCGTTTTCATTTTCAGACGGCTGATAGATCTTTTGACATATCGCTTGGATCTCAAATGTTTATATATGATGTATTTTGAGATCATTAATTTGAACCTGCCAACCATGATCTACGAGTAGAACTCGCTCTCTTTTGGTTTCGTCTAAAGTTGATTTTCATACGCCGGCAAGGCGTGACGTTTTGAGTACACACAGCTAGTGTGGACATTGATCTTTTGAAATATCTCTTCGAATCTAAAACCTTATAGCCTGTATTGTGAGATCGCAAAATCTTAAACAAAGAACTACGAGTGAAACTCTTTCTCTCGTGGTTATGTGTAAAATTAGTTTGGATACTCCAGAACCATGTAGCGATCCATTTTTACACCATTTCTTTTTCGTCATCTGCGATCACTGAACTGTCGATATATTGCCTTTACGATTCAGTTTGGGATCGTTGAACCTGCCGCCAATGATCCATGAATGAAATACCGCTCTCTTTCTCATACCATGAACAAAGCAACAGAAGAAGCAGAAAAGTTCCCGTGATTGGAAATATATGTGTTCTTATGCGGAAATTTTGAAACTGGTGGCAGGTTGCAGCAGGCGCCGTCGAGGCCACCACAACCCCCGAAACAGTGAGCGTGGAGACCACAGTTGTGGAGGAGAAAGAAGCAACCCCTGAAGTGGTGGCGGAGGAGCCGGCTGCTGCTGCCGAGGCAGCTGAAGCCGTAGTGGTGGCAGAGGAGGAGGAGAAGAAGGAGACGGTTGAGGAAGTGAAGGTGGAGGAGACTGCACAACCACCGGCAGAAGCAGAACCAGAACCAGAGGTGGTGACCAAGGAGGAGGAAGCGACACCAGCAGCAGTGGAGGAAGAGGAGAAGAAGGCGGAGGAGACTGTGGAAGAGAAGACGGAAGCTGCACCGGTGGTGGCGGAGGAAGCAGCAACAGAGACGGAGGTCGTGGAGGCAGAGACGGAGGTCGTGGAGGCAGAGACGGAAGCAGCAGCACCGCCAGCAGCTGCGGTTGCTGCTGAAGAGGTTGAGGCCCCAGCAGTTACCACCACCACTAGTGAGGAAACGGTTGAAGCAGTAGCGACAGAGACTACTGTGACGGAATAGATGCAGTGCGGTGACACAACATGTCGCGGAGGTTTCTTTGTTGTAGTTTCTTTTGAGCTTGTGTGGAGATTTTTAGAGGCAACAGGAAATAATCTTAGGTTGTGGTTTGCAATCTGGTCTTCGTCTCGGTAAAACCTTAGGGTTTATCATGTCTATTTTTGTTTGATATGATGTTGGTTTTTGGGAAGTGATCTTGATGCTTGTATTGAGAGTGAACCAGTGTTTGCCATCTCTCCATTTCTCTTGGTTCCTATTCTTATATTATGATTAATTGGTTCCCTTCTTCTGTTCTCTTTTGTTGCCTGTGAATGATGAGCTGCCAATGTGCAGAGTTCTCTTGTTCATTGCTGAGATCAGGCATTGCTGAGAAATGAGCTACTGCAATGTAGATGATGCATCCATAATATAATGTTGGTATAAGCATCAGGTTATATCGTCAGACTTGTGATGGGTATTGCCCACATATTGAAAAATGAATTAAATAATAGCTCATGTGTTTAGATGCATTATTGTAACGCATTGTAACACAAAAAGCATACATGTTCTTAATTCAGAAAACATGAAACGTTATGAATGTTGTTTCGAAGTTCAACAGTCAAATTAAGTTGGAGCTGAGACCCATGAAAATCAAGCTAAGGCGATTCACTTGAGGCTGCAACAAATCCCTGTCGAGTGTCAGACTGCCAGTTGATTAGCAGTTGAAGATGATCACCTTGTGGCAAAATTCAAACATTTCTTCATATGTGCTTGAAGGGCAGTCGTTTTCTTGGTTAACCGACTCTTTGACATCTGCCAAAAACTCTTAAGCTCGCAGCAGGCGAAAAATTTGGGATACCAAACGTTGGTCTTCTTTTTCATCGAGAAAACGACGAAGCACCAAACTCTGTACTGGTTGCGATCTTGTATCTGATGGGCCACACAAGGTCCAAAACCCCATGAATTCTGTGTGTCAGCTAGCTCTTGCAGTTCATAATTAAAGCAAACCTCTTAAGGAAGCAGTGGCGGGAGGTACACTGAAAGGGCCCCATGTTTCATCATTGCAGATGCTATTCTGCAATATCCCTGTAACGTGCATCTTCATCTTTAGAGTGGTGGGCACTGGGCAATATATTCCCAACTTGGTGCCCCATCTGTTTACATTTAGAACGCAAGAAAACAACGCCTAAAGCATTCAATCAGGTGAACGTACAATGCATCACTACAAAATGTCACACCAGCGGGGTGCACTGCTCAGGGAGCTCGTCTTCTTTCTTGGAGTTAATTATTGGCGAAGTACAGTAACCATGGCCGACACAACAAGTACTGGTCAGGCCGGTTGGTGGGTAACCTTTTATTTTAATGGTAAGCATCATCCGGAACATGCATTAACTGTCGTTCATTATTCTGTAAGAAAGGTAGCTTTTATTTTACGTACCTTCGATTTTAATTTGGAGCAAATTGTAAGTGTGAGAACTACGTATTTGAGATCTTCATCTTTTCTCAGATTTATACTTTTTAAATTAAACTTGCTCTAACGTACAAGCTAATTTATGTTGTGGTTCATGTACCCTTTCAAGAAAAAAATTATTTATAACCATGCGTGATGTAATGATATGTTAGGAGTCTGGATATCGAGATTCCAGATCACGTGGTATATAAGGCCTGAGGCAAACATTATCATACACGGCAATAGTTCTCATAGTATGTGAAATAAAAGGGAGTGCAAATTCAGAGTGCACGAAATTATGGTAGATTTACCATACGCTTGTTCATTCAAATGTTTTATAAATTTTCTTAAATTTTGAGACAGATTCGTGAAACACACACACTTTATTTTTAATACCAAGGGAGCTGATTGTAATTGTTCTGTGAATCTGCACCGAAGTTAGGGAAGATTCATATAACAATTTTGGAACTGTTTCATGGATTTATTTCAATATTTGAACCACATTTATGAAACAGTTACATGTTACTTCATTTGTCAAACACATTAAAGTCCTAGACATTTATCTTTCACCACCATAGATTAACTTTCGTGCACTCTCTAATTGATGCATGTTATGATATATTGGCCTCTAAATTTGAGGTTGTCTAATTTGGTCCTCACAACACCGGCGGTGTACCAGTGTTAAAATTCAAGACTAATGGGACTAATATATTTAAAGGGACACAAAGGTTCTTACGTCCGTACCTGCCGTTCGGACCGGTCAAAATGGGTCTTTTAAAAAAGACTTTAATTTAAATGGGCTGACATGCGCATGAACCGGCCCTCCTTCATTCCGAGTGGAAGCTGACAACTTTACCTTGAAAAGCTGAATATATATATATATATATATGTGTGTGCATTAGATTAGTAGTTTTATGTTGAAATAGCATATATATATATATATGTGTGTGTGTGTGTGCGCATTAGATTGGTAGTTTTATGTTGAAATTGCGTTTAAAATCTTCTGCATGCCTAATTTTATGTCGAAAAGTCGTGGTTCAAATTTCAGCTAATTAAGGACAAAGTCACAAAACCAAACGAAATATCATTTGGATATAAAGCGTGATCTAAATCCAAAATCTAGATTCAGGGCATCATATAAAGTCTCTAGTTCCTGTTCTGGCTATTTCTGTCTTAGTAAACATATTTCTGTGATTAGTATTTCTTTCACTCCTCCACGGCCACGTCCTTTCTTTTGTTTCTCCCCATCCTTTCGTTTCTGAAAAAGGAATCAGATTCCTTCCCAAACAAGTAAAAAGCACCAACAAACAAAAATAATTACATGCAAAGGAATTCGAAGGAGGACAAATGTCGTGTGCTAGATAAGGTGGCAGTCAAATATGCCCAAAAGTCAAAAGTGTTACAATGCATAATAGTGTGCATTGTATTGCTACAATGGCTACTACAGTAACCGTCTTTGCTTTTTTCTCCCAAAAGAAACCATGTAGTTTGTCGTTACCTTTGCTTTTTTGACGTGTGTGAGATTCTTTTCGCCTTTACTTGCTTCAGCTACATGCAACGTTGCTTTATATAACATAAAAATTGTCAGCAACTACAACAGCCATTTAAAGGCTCTTCATGGTGATTTGCCTCGAGTAGTGACCCATAGCTCATCCTGTGAGATACTTCACAAGATAAATTTTTATGCCGAAAATATACAAATGTAAAACCCACACTTAACCTAGAGGGTTTTTTTAGAAGCATTGTACCCATGAAAAGTTTAACCACAACTTGCAAGGGTCAAGTTTTACCGATATTGATGAATGTTAGGCTATAGGGTTAAGGATTCAGCAGTTTGGTCCATACTTTTCTAATTGTTATCCATACCTTCTATAGCCTCCTCCTCATACTGTTCATTGTTATTCCAATCTTCTTCATCATCCCATTCGCCTTCTTTGTCTCTTTGAAGAATTGCTCCGATATTTTGATTGTCATCTGTCCATTTTGCCTTGTGATTGTCTTGGACTTAAAAAAATGTTTGTATAAACCAAGATTTATGCATAAGTTTCTTTGGTAAGGGATGCGAAATTTTGCCATAACTTGGTTGTATGTTAGAAAGATACATGTAATCATGTCTTCAACTATCATCCAGTTGGTCCTATTTTAACTAGCAGCCTGGTCTGCGGCCATTATGTAGGCCCTCAGCCTCTTGATTTGGGCATATACATCATCATCATCATCAGCAAAATCAATTCTAATAGTGTTTATAGGAATCCTAGTCTACATGGATATAGTGCAGTATAGAATTTCATCAAGATTTCTTGCCTGGCTTCACATGGATACTCATAAGAAGAGGGATAAATTCAATATCTAAGTTAACATATCCATAGGGGTTTAGCCAACCTTCTTTAAATAACTGTCTCACTGTGTATGCTAGCTGCCAATTGAAATCAAGATGTTTTGCCTACTCTTCTTTAGTGATCATAACTCGTTTTAAAAAGCCTTGATCTATAAGATTTTTGTGAGAGAGTTTTATTCCTTGGATTTCTTCATCCCGCCATCTCCTAAGGTTAATGGTGGCTTGTATAATTGTGATTCCTTTTTCAGACTCACAAAAAGAAGTATTACCATGGGGGTCATGTTTATATTTGATCAAAGTAAATCTTAAATCAGACTTTCTCATATTCGGGTTCCATGCCATAATTCTCAGCAAGTCCTGCACATTGACTTGTTCTATTCTCATTGCTTTTAGTATTAAATGGTAGATCTGTTCCTTTATCAATGGAATATTTTGGGGGAATTATCTCTCGTTTTTCCCGTAGCTTCTTCATCACTTCCTCAGCATATTCTTTTAAAATTCTATTTTTCGTTTTCAAATTTTATATTTTTTTCCTTTAATTCTTCTTTTTCCTTCTTTCTCTAACTTATTTCTACCAGCGCTGCCTTAAAGCTTGTTTCCAAGGCAAGGTAAGCATCTAGGCTTTGAGGTATAAGGGGTACATGTTCTATGGAGATGTCTAAGTAAGGTTTTAGACTGTAGGTTCAAATGGTTTGCTATCAAAGAAAGGATCTTTGGACAAGTAGGACTTTAATTGTTTTGCCACGTATTGTTGAAGAGAATGTGGTCTTTTAAGTCTAAAATAAGCCAAGAAATATACAAAAAGTTAGGTTTGAATGGAAAGGAAAAATTAGTAATCCTAAATCTCAGTCAAGAGACTCCATCTAGCTACTAGAGGCCATAACTCCTGCAATACAAATGTTGTTATGTAAAATAATATATTTTGTATGTCGTGGCTAATGTCTACTTACAGAGGAATTTAAATTTGTCCTATATGATGTTTTATTCTTTTCTTAAATGACAATATTAGATTGTTGCTCCCACCTGAATGGGGCCACATCTCTACTCTTCGCTACCTGGAATTAATGTAAGAATTATATGAAGGTGCTCGGACCCTGACTTGTTTCATGGCGGCAACTAACTGCTGCATGCTTAAAACAATATCTAATAAACTGTCACTGACTTTTCTTATTTCAATAGACATGGAAGGATCAATATCATGTAATCGTTATCTAGATTGTTCTATATATCCTATAATTTTATTGAGTCTTTTGATCTCTGATTCATAAGCGTCAATCTCCCAAGGTCCTTATGAACTTGATTTAATTTGTGTGTATCATAAAATGAATTCTGCAGTTTCATTATCACATCATTTTTGCCTGACTACTTATCACCTCTTAGTAAATGCTATTTTTTGAAAAACCAACCCATACAGTGTCGTTGTTGCATTTAATTTTTTTGATTTCTTATCGCCCACTTGCACATGGGTGATCACTACTCCGCAATCTATGTTTCCACTTGTGTTCATGCCCATGTTCTAATTTGGCTAAAAATCTGAAATGTAATCCATATTCATTGTCTATCGCTAAATTATTTAATTTCATTTATTATTCTTTTTATCTTGATGTAGTTTTGGTTCGAACCATGTGAGCGTTTTAATTTTTTCAAATTTTGGTTTTGCAAAACCTCAATTTTCTCTTTATATTCTTGTAGACTTCTTAGCTTGCTTAAGATAGTAGCTAATTGGTTTTTTTAGTATTTTTGGTTTTCTAAGATTTCTCTAAGAATATTATTTCTTAAGGCATCAAATATGAGTTGTCAAAAATTTTAGGATTCTAATTTTTGTGCTAATGTGATATGTAGGTCAATTATACTATTTAATTGTTGAGAAATAAGATTATTGTCTTCATTATAAATTAAATGTTTTCCATTTTGAAAGTAACAGGTATGGTAGAACTGGTTATTTTTTTATGGTATTTTTAGACTTTTGGTACAATTCTAAATTCAAGTATTCTAATCTATTCATATGATAAACAAGTAGAATTAAAACGAAGAAAGTACTTAAACTATTTATCAAATATAACAAACACAATTTAGCATATCAAAAGTTTCTATGGCTTATTAGGTACTTGTCTCCTTTAATCCCACAGTCTCATGTATTCGTCATACAAATCTACACTTTGTTTATGAGCCTTTGTTTTAAACTGAAAATTCTTTTTTTACAAAAGTAGGTTTCTGAGTACAGGCAACACACTGATTATAAAAAAAGGACAAACTAGAGCATAATAAGTTTATGATATTTTTTTTCCTCTGGATTTGAAAACTTTTTTGGATTCCACATTTATAAAACTCCATGCGCAACATTATATGTCATCCCATTCAGACATCACCGTTTGTATATTATTTTTCTCCTAAACGGCCTCCTGGCGAGTACTTATTTTCCACAATAGCCTTTTGGTCCTTAAGAATTTAGACAGTAGCTCGTCCAAGGAATAAGAAACTCGAAAACACAAGAACAATATTATAAACAGATCATGTTTAAAAGGTTCTCTTCCATAATTCTTGGTTCCTACGCATAGATTCTAGCTAGGGCCGGAACTTCTAGTGCAAAAGACATATTTGTAATAACAGATTATACAAGTGTATGTAGAGATATATGCTTTCGAGGAAGAGACTTTTCCGTTCGCCCTATAAGTTAAAGGCAAGGCAAAAAAAATAAACACATATAAAAATTTTCGTTAATAACAAAGCATACTTGCAATGCCAAGAGCGTACTGGGCTCTGATACCAAAAACATGAGAGGGAGTATATTGACTTGTTCTTTTTTCTTTGCTTTTAGTATTAAGCGGTAGATCTATTCCTTTACCAATAGAATATTTGGGGGAATTGTCTCTCGTTTTTTTCCCTAACTTCTTCATCTCTTCTTCAGCATATTCTTTTAAAATTATATTTTTTGTTTTCAAGTTTTCTATTTTTTCCTTTAATTCTTTTTCTTCCTTCTTTCTCCAACTTATTTTTGCTTGTGATGCCTTAAAGTTTTTTTCTATGAAAAGGTAAGCATTTAGGCTTTGAGGTATAAGGGGTACATGCTCGATAGGGATGTTTGGTAGGGTTTTAGACTAAAGTTGTCTACTTTTTAAGTTCAAATGGTTTGCCATCAAAGAAAGGATCTTTAGATAAGTAGGATTTCGTTTGTTTTGCACTGATTCGTTTAAGAGAATGTGGTCTTTTAAGTTTAAAATAAGGCCATGAGAAGCATGGAAGGTTAAGTTTGAATGGAAGAAAAGAACTCATCATGGGTACCTCTACCCACGATGGTTAGAGCAAAGGGGGGAGCCCCAGCAGCTCCTTCTCGCCGTCTTTGGCGGGATAGGCGCCATGTTGCCGGCTGGATATGAGAGAGAGTGTCTGAGCCATCCAGATTCTAAATCTTTTGCCCCAGATTTGATGTTTCTAGATGGCTACACAAACTCAATGTCACCATTCTGTTTTCCTTTATATATATATATATATATATATATATATATATATATATATATATATATATATATATATATATATATATATATATATATATATATATATATATTTGATATTTAAATTATTTTTTTTTCTTTTGAAATCTAACCTTACCAATATGATCTTAAGGATAAGTTGATGCGAGATATGTATTAAGTTGGTCATTTTTTGAACTTTAGTAGTGCTTTTATAATAAAAAAAATGAATGACTCTCATTGAATCAACATTTTGATAATAGAAAAATCAACATTTTCCGTAAAAACAACTTGATTCAAAGCATGTTTTATGTCAAAATAGTTTTCATACATATGTTAAAGATGTTTATATTTTATTTAAAATAATTTTCTAACAAAAAATTAGAGGGTTTGGTTTTTATCTGTCTGTATATTATCAATTTCTCTCTCTCTCTCGCTCTCTCTCTCTCTCTATATATATATATATATATATATATATATATATATATATATATATATATATATATATATATATATATATATATATATATATATATATAAAGGATGGCAAAGCTAATTGTCAGCAATGTGACAGATGATAGGTAGGAAAAAATTGTTCCCACTAGTTAATTTCATAGGAATCACTTCTACCTGGTTCTATCCCCCTAAGGAATACTTAGCTAATAGGTAGAGTTCTCAATCTTGACCCTAGGAATTAGGAGAAGAAGGGGGACTGGTGCTGCTTTGGCTTTCGTTTGGGCGGTGGAATAACCTCCCTCTCAGCCAAATGACAGTCCAATCTCACTTTTTCATTACTGACGAAACCAAGAGCCCTCATTCTTCACTAACTGAAAAAAACAAAGCCCGTGATCACTCACGCTAGAATCAGTCCAATTTTGGATCACGGGCCATAAAATTCCAGTACAATGGCCATTTAAAACCATGATTGGTGCGAACTTATTGATCATAAGTCGCAAAATTGAAGCCAAAATTAAAGGGGCAATGGAGACCAAGCCGAGGTTGGTGATGGTTTCAGTGACCATGGCAGTTCTGGTCCTCACTTCATGCATTGCTACTGCTCGTAGCCAAAGCCTGTGCAACATGACCGAGGATGGGCTGTTGGCCTGCAAGCCGTCTGTGACCGCCAATGGCGGTCAGCCGCCACCGGCTCCGTCGGCGGCGTGCTGCGCAGCCATAGCTGCAGCTGACTTGCCATGCCTTTGCTCTTACAGGAACTCCATGATCTTGCCTGCTCTGGGAATTGACCCTGCTCTTGCTATGCAACTCCCAGGGAAGTGTGGAATCCCAGTGCCAAATCCCTGCTAAGATGCCCAAGTAAATGTGCTAAGTGATTCAATGAATCCAAAAATAAAATTTGTATGTTTATTGCATTATAGATCCAATGCACGCCGAAAGTGAAACTTCCTTGTTTTTTCTCTTTTTGTTGTTCAATCTAATGTACCAAAATTCTGAGAGCATAAGAACATCTTCATTAATATCGATTGATCTTTATATATTGTGTGTGGGTTTAGCACTGTGATGTTTCTATTCAGCGTATGATCTCCGGTGAGAATGATTTTGTTCAAGTTTAAAACAAAGTGGAGGACGTCTTTGGAAAACTTGGAAAGGAAGAGGAAAACTATTCTGCAATATAGGCAATAAGTTAAGGACCTTTATGAAAAATCCATTTTTTTAACCCTTCATAACATCTCTCTCTTTCTATAAAGCACCATTAATGAATTTTAACCTCTCCTCATTCCAATAAAGCAGTAAAGTTTATTTCAATGTCTCTTACTCTCTTTAATCAATTTCGCAACGCACCCCTTCTTAAAATCTCTCTCTCACTCTTTCTATAATTAATTTACTTAACTTTGTAACCTCTCTCTCTCTCACACACACATTTTTGTCTTCCCATTTATGCGTATCCTTTTTTCTTTTTGGCTCCATCGAAACCTTTGATTCCTGACCTTCGAAAGAAACTCTGCCATGTAAAATCAGGTATATTTTGTTCTTCTTATATGACATAAAAAATTCTCTGTGGTATTTGAATGCAGACAAACTTAAACTTATCCCACATGAGTCTCATGCGGATAACTTATCTCTATCTTGAAGGTACGTAAAAGTAATCTTTTCCCCTCTGCACTGCGGTGAATGGCGACAGCAAATATGTTTTAAACTGTTTGAGATGTCGTTTGGTTGAAAGTAATGAGGACCAAAGTTTCTGGGAAATCCAATTTCATTTTGAGAACATCATCTCTCCTATTTCATTTTAAAATTTGTTGGTGCATTACTTCCTTCCTTCCTGACTATTTTAAAATCTATTCTCTACTTCCCCTCCCTCGGCATTCAGAGTCTGTTTTGTGAGTCATCATCATTTGCAGTTTAGAAGAGTAGCACATATGACAATCGAACCGACGACACATATGCTAGCAACTCGACTGGTTATGCTAAGTTCCTTGAGGCCATTTTATAACCTCGAGAAGGCGACTTAGTAGTAGTAGAGCTACGTGTGGGCTACTGCCCACACCAGCCAATTCCAATCCTTGACAAACTATATTATGAGGGAGTTGCCCTGGTCCAGCCAGACATGGTGCCCACCCAGCCTCACATCAATTCCCCACAGGCACCAAACCTACTGAGATTGGGGCCTCTCATGGGTGCACACACACCTTTATGTTTTATGTTTAAGTAAAAATGAAATCAATTCGGCAAATAGTGTGTGAAATGAAATTCTTGCAAAATGGAATAGTTTTTTTTTTTTTTTTTGACACCAGTTTTTCTAGTACTTTGTTTTAGTACTAGTTTTATGGAGTAATAATTTATATAAAAAAATCTAATAAATATTCCAAGTGGATGGTTTGGATTTGGTTTGTCCTGAATTCGATTGTAAATTGTTCAATCAACTTGATTTTTTGTTTGTAAGGTGTCAATATATATATATATATATATATTATTGACTTATATTTTGAAATTTTTATTTTAATTATTTTTTGTTTGTCAAATGAGCTTCGGACTGCCATAGTGCCCAAAATAGGTAGAGATTATACTGTTGTCTAAATTTGGAAACAATTAAAAAGAAAAGAAAAAGTTAAAACAATACAGAAGCCACAGGTGAACCACAAAAAAAAAAACAAGGGAAATAAAAAAAGTTATTAAATATGTAATAATTAGTTAGTTCGGTTCCGTCGTCTGTATTATGGACACTCACTATTTTTGAGATGCCACGTCATCATTTCAATGGTATCTGATCACGTGGCACCTCTGAGACCACTCGCTACCCTAACCTTAGAACGGTCACATTTATTTTTAACTTTTAATTTTTTTAATAATTGAAGAAAACAATCGATTTTTCAGTTTTTTCAAATTTGAGTCTCACGCTTTTCGATCAACTTTTTAGAAAAAATTCAGGAAAAAAAGAAAAGCAAGAGCTTACTCAATTTTAAATTGTTGAACAATTCATTTTTTTTAATGGTCCATTTAAACTGATTTTTTAATATTGAAAGCCGAAACCCTTGTCCCTTTCCCATCCTGGTGCTTTCGAGAAGATACCTCCATTATACTAATTATATGATTTTTTAATCTAATCATGTTTTTATATGAAAAATTTGTTTTATATCATTAACTTATATTTTTGTAATTTTTTTTTCTTTTAAAACGCTCATCAAAGTTTACATGAAACCATTGCTTGACAATTTTTAAGAAACGGCCAAATTTTAATTGAAAAATTAAGCATCTTTTTGAGATTATAACAGAAAAATTGGGCCTGAAACTTTTCGAAATTTCCTTTTTTTTTTTTTACAATAAAGAAGAAAAAACAAAAGAGGCGAGGCTGTCGGGAGACGACCGAACAGGGGCGAGAAGAAACGGCTTCGCTTCTTTGGAGCCATTCGTTGGGGGCCCCTCCTTAAAACAGGCAGCCGATGACGTGTCAAGAGTTGATTGGCCGGGGTTCCTTATAAACGTTAGTGGGAGTTAGGCTATGAAATTGGTGGCCGTTGGGGCTGGGACGGGGAAGGAGCTGTTGCAGACCCTCACGTCCAGAAGGAACGGCCTCCGTTTAGTTTCTCCCTCAAAGGTGATCACTATTATTATTATTCTTTCGTTTTGCTAGATCATGAAATTCATTTCTGAAGTTAATTGGGTAAATTGAAGTCATGTTGGTTGTTTAATTTATTACACGGGAGTTTTAACTCGATTTAATCTTCATTGGTTATCAAGGTGAAAACGCTTCTTGCTTCTCTATTGCTACCGTTTCTTGTTAATTTATTCATAAGTAGTTTTTTCTTTTCTTTTCCTCGAAATAATATGAAACCTTGATTTACTTTTCATGGCATAGTTCATGCACCAGGCTTCTCCTTTTGGTAGATTATATGCCATCTGAAAGCTGAAACTTTTTTTCAGTTTTTCTTGTTTGGTTGCTTCTTTGTTCTTTGGTTGGTTTGTCATGGAATTACGGTATTGGTTTCAGAAGAGGAGCATGATTCCTTTTTGGTGGTATTTGGATTAAATGATTTGTGGAATTTCCAGGTCGAGGGATCTGCATGGGGAAAATGGAGCGATACTTGATCTTGGCACTGTTTATGTTCCAACTTGCAGTGGCTCAGCAATCTTCGCAGCAGTGGAAGACATTGAGCGGTACCATTTCTGCGGCTCATTGATTTCGGAACACCTTCTTTCCTATGCATCTTCTGATGTCAAAACTTAAACAATGACAAAAAAAGAAAGCTACCCACCAGCTTAGAAAAAGTCATGTTTGGATCTTGTTTTAGAATGATCTGTTTGCTATTCCTATACATGTAAAATTTGAGCCTGCATCTTGCTCTCTTGGATCATTTTCCAAGCAGCCTGGTGTTCATGAATTGTGATGTCTTTCCTATGCACCTTCTCATATCAAAACTTAAACAATGACAAAAAAAGAAGAAGAAAGCTACCCACCAGCTTAGAAAAAGTCATTTTTGGATCTTGTTTTAGAATGATCTGTTTGCTATTCCTATACATGTAAAATTTGAGCCTGCATCTTGCTCTATTGGATCATTTTCCAAAGTGTTCATGAATTGTGATATATTGATCTACTCTGATATCAAATTTCAAGTCACATAATAAATTGAAAGTGGTGACAAATAAATCACAGTTTTAGACATTCATACAGTTGCACCAAGCATTGATTTGTTTGTTGTCTATGTTTTGTCAATATAATCAACGCTATCAACATGATGCCGTAAACAATATAGGAAACGTTTGTCTCATTTTTTGAGAAATTTAGTGGATTTTTTTTTTTCTTTTTGCGGCAGGTGATACGCCAGCAGTAATAGCGCGAGGTGGATACTCGGGGCTGTTCCCAGACTCCAGTGATCTTTCATATGACTTTGCATCAGCAATCAGCTTGCCCGGTGCTATTCTTTTCTGTGACATGCAACTCACAAAGGACAACGTCGGCATATGCCAAGGTGATTTGAGACTGGACAACTCTACAAACATTGCCACGGTTTATCCAAAGGGTGATGACACCTACATTGTCAATGGAAAAAAGCTTCATGGCTGGTTCACAAATGACTTTACAACAAAGCAGCTGTTCAGCAAGGTCACCTGTAAGTGAGAGTTTTCTGTCTCTTTATCTGGATAATTTCAAAACCGAAGACTGTAAAAATCATCATAGCTTAGTTGGTTGAACCAGCTTTTATGAAATTCTTGTTGTTTACTTTGATTTAGTTTACAGAAGCATGTGTTAGTTTTGGAAAAACTCTAATTTTCTTTGCTGTGTATAAACAGTGACCCAGAGCATTTTCACGCGTCCGAGCGTCTTTGACAATTCGGTACCGATGCTTACTCTTCAGGATGTTGGAGGGCGCAGAGTACGTCTCTGGGTTAATGTTCAGGTGCGCTTCATCTCTAATAGTCAGGCGCTTTACTATAATTTCTTGGTATTGCAAGATCAAAGCAGCAGAAATTTTCATGTCCAAGTTGATCTTCAGTTACAGAAATTTTGCTCTATTGCAGTATGACTCATTCTTTAAGCAGCAGAATCTAAGCGCAGCAACATATATTCAGAGTGCAACTATGAGCATGGTTATTGATTTTATCTCCTCGCCAGAGGTTGCTTTTCTCCAAAATATCAAAGGAGTAGTACCAGCAGGAAAAACAAAGCTGATTTTTCGGTTCATGGAGGCAGATGATGTGGAACCCACAACAAATAAAACATATGGTTCAATCTTAGCTGACCTTTCGTCTGTGAAAGCATTCGCGTCTGGAATTCTTGTTCCTAAGAGCTACATATGGCCTGTTAAGGATGGGTATCTGCAGCCTGCCACTTCTCTTGTAAATGATGCTCACAAAGTGGGGCTGGCAGTTTATGCATACGGGTTTGCAAATGATGCTCCTGCTAGCTATAACTACAGTTATGATCCCATAAGAGAGTACGTGCAATTTGTAAGCAATGGAGATTTCTCTGTAGATGGTGTGCTTACTGACTTCCCTTCAACAGCATCCGAGGCAATCGGTGAGACTTCTCAGCTGACTCCTAGTTTTTTATGTTTCATGAGAATGGTTACATAATGTCACACTAATGCTTCATATCCTCGTAACTTAAAATCAATAGTCAGGTCCTCTAACGTTCTGATCTTCTATTTTTACCATTATAGGTTGCATTGGCATTAACAACACAGCAACTGAAAGTGGTGAGTTTCTTACTTTCTATATGATGTATGTTTTTATGTGCATGTTTGCACTTGCAGTGCATATGTGCAGCAATGAGGAGGTTGAGGAAGTGTTTGAACAAATAGAACTGAGTAAGTGATGGACATTCTAACTTGACTATTTACATCCACTGGCTTGCAGAAAAACCTCTGGTTATAACACATAATGGTGCAAGTGGAGTCTTTGCTGGCTGCACAGATCTTGCCTATGAGCAAGCTGTGAAAGATGGTGCTGATGTGATTGATTGTGCCGTGCAAATAACAAAAGATGGTATACCGGTTTGCCTGAGGAGCATAGATCTCATGGTTGGCACAACAGCAATGAATGCATTCGCGTCACGCGCTCGATCAATCCCACAGATCCAAGAAAGTAGAGGCATTTTCTCAATTGATCTCACCTGGGCTGAGATTCAGAGCCTGTCAGGCATGTATCCTACACACCGCATTATAAACTGTCCCTTCCTCACTAAGTTTATCGTTGTCTATATGAAGTAAGATTAGAACTAGCTAACTAAAGCATAGAAATATACTGTCAATCGTCAAGCCTTACTTTCTAGCTCACCTACTGACGTAAAAAATTCCAAATAATTGAATCCAGTTTTTTGGCCTAAAAATTTCTGGTAATAATACTGACACCCATATGGCTAAGAGTTTAATATCTGGGGCAGGGTTCCCCGCATAAACCTGTTTCTGCTTAGCTTCAGCTTGGCAATTAAAAAGAAAAAAAAACTGGTTCATTTAATTGTTTGTTATCTATTTCCAGTGTCCTTATTCACCTATACTCTTTCAGCAGCCTTACATTAAGTTAAGGATTTTCATATTTTATAAAATTATCATAAAATACAAATTATGAGCAACATCTGTTGGAATTAATATTTGGTGTGTTTTTACAATGTGTTTGTAACAATTTTGCTGCATGGGTAATAAGAATGTTTGTATAAAATTCACCTCCATATGTGCAGCTTTGCATGATTTTTTTTTTTTGCCTTTCATGTCGTGGTGGAACTTATGCTTTTCTCCTTCCAAATTTGTTAAATCCAACAAAATGTTTTAGTAACATTTAGTCTTTCTGACTTGCAGCTGTTTTAAGCAGCCAGATTGAAACAGAAACAGGTTTAAGGAGAAACCCAGCGTACAAGAACCAAGGAAAGTTTATGACATTGGCTGATTTCCTCACTTTTGCAAAGGAAAAGTCAGTTTCTGGTGTCCTCCTTGACATTCAGGTGAGCACGTAGCTTGGCGCATTCTCTTTTTACAATATCTTCTATGACTAAACATTGTCTATGGAGAAAATCGCATCTTTTACAAGTCAAAAATAATTAACAAAAATTTCTTTTCAGAAGAATGAAGAAATGATAAAGAACTCTTGAATTTAGCTTAAGAAGCCTAGAAACTTGGCCGGTTTAAGGCCTAAGGCCCATTTACCAACTGCACTAGACTGTGTCAATCTCTCAATCTAGAAATCGGGGTGCCCCTGAGGACCTGTCCCGGTTTTAGGAGTTTTGGCATGATAGTGACATTTATAGCCTGGCCTAATCATTTTTAAAGCCTGATATTAGCTAAGTTAAAAAATTAATGCCATATTAGGAGCTAATCCCAACTCAACTTGATCAGGCTTGAACTGTGAAAGTATGTTGTTTGAAGAACTCAGGTTATCCAGCAGTCTGGAAGCCGTTTCTTGTTTGCATTAGCATTTCAGTAACTTACCCACTCTCGAAGGGTTCTAGTTTCTTTGCATAATGGCACCCTAAATTGAGTTACTCCATATAAATCTGTTTACTCTTGTTACTGACTAATTTGGTGATGTGCAGAATGCATTTTTCCTGGCCAATAATGGATTTGACATATCAGAAGCAGTTATCAGTGCCTTGAGCAATGCCAGTTATGACAAGCAAACTGCACAAAAAGTCTTCATACAATCAGATGATAGCTCTGTCCTTAAAAAGTTTAAGCAGCAAACAGGTTACAAAGGAGTATACAACATTGAAAAAGTAATTAGTGATGCGAGCACACCTGCTTTAGATGATGTTAAGCAGTTTGCAGATGCAGTTAACATTGCCAGGCCCTCACTGGTGATAAGCTCAGCCTTCTTCGTTACAGGCTTTACTGATGTAGTAGAAAAAATGCATGCAAAGAACATCTCTGTTTATGTCTCCGTGCTTCGAAATGAGTACGTGAGTTTGGCCTTTGATTTTCTCTCTGATCCATCGGTGGAGCTTGCAACTTTTGCTCGAGAACTGAAAGTTGATGGCCTCGTAACTGAATTTCCTGCAACTGCGAGCAATTACTTGAGTAAGTCTACATAACTTGTAGATAATGGTTTCTTCATTGAAATTGTGATTTAACAGATCCAATGCTTTTCTTATATGTAGTGGATGTGCATAGGGGATGATATAGGATTCATTTTGAATGTATCAAAGTTCTTTTAGTTTCACATTTCTGGTTCATAAATGTCATATCCTAACAAATCCTATTGTAATTGTTTGGAATTTCAAGTTATCTGTGGAACTAAAACATCTGCTTAAATTATGTAGGGAGTGGATGTTTCAAGCCGGACAAGAACACACAATACACCATCTTATCCATCCAGCCAAATAATCTTCTTTCAAGTGTTTCAGCTTCCGATGGCTTGCCACCAGCAGAAGCACCAGCTCCAGTCCTCAGTGTATCTGATGTCATTGAACCACCCCTGCCACCAGTGTCGGCCGTGTCTCACGAATCACCGGCCGCTGCTCCAGAAAGATCTTCTCTCCCCAGTGGCCATCCAGCATTTGGAGTGAACATAGTGCTATCTCTAATTATGATGGCACTCAGTATTGTTTCACTGAATATATAAATTGGTTTTGAGTTGTTCCCATTGATATTTTTTCCTCCCTGGAACTGTAATACTTCTATCTTATAGATTAAAAAAGAAAGTGAGTGAGAGAGAGTGACAGACTTGTTGATCGAGGCTTGTTAAAATAGCTCGATCCATTTCCTTTGCTTGAGCAATTAAAGCAGGCCAAGATTCTCAAAAGTCTTTCTTGTTTTGTGCCCGAATTGATTCTTCACTTTCATGGCATCAATATAAATAAGAGGTACAAGTGGCAACGACATTGTGCGGCTCATGCTGTGAACCTTTTTCTCATAATTAATGTGAAGTGAAAGATACAAAAGCATCTGCATGACTCTTGCTCTGGCACTGTTATAATGCTATTACAGTAGTCAGGAATTGGAGGGATGAAGCCCCATTGAAGAATGTTACTAGTTGTTTAACATCAGCATCCTTCAAGAAATCAGTCAAGCAGGAACTATATATGATCTCTGTGAATACTGGTTTAGGCATGTAATCCTAAGTAACTTGGAACTCTGTGAACTAATGAAGTCGGATCAAACTTCCAGGTTGTTCACTGCCTGACTAGTTAACACATTTTGAACCTTGGACTTTCCTGTCTATGGCAAGTCCAACCAGGCCTAGGTGTGAGCATCAGCCCGGCCCGATAAGGAGTCGGGCTCGGGTATCTATCTGGCCGGGTACCCATCCGGTACCCAGCCTTAACCAGACCTATACCTAGCTAGTACCTAGGACTGTACAATGAGTCAAGGCAACTCGAACTCGCTCAGTTAAGCTCAAGCTAGCAAGTTGAGTTCAAGTTACATGAACTATTGATTAAACTTGAATAAGCTTGTCTAATCTAGGTTATATATATATATATACACACATGTATAATTTTTGGACTTGAAACAAAAGAAAGAAATCAAGTCAAAATGGAGAGTTGGTAAACAAGCTTAAACAAGTAGAGCTTGAGGCCGGACTTGGTCTATCGAGTTCGAGCTGACCTTATACTGCTCGACTTGAGCTTGAGCCCAAGCAATATATGAGTCGAGTCGAGTCGAGCTTACTGAGCTGGAGCTCTATTCAGCTCTTGTACATTCCTGCCAGTACTGGCATTGAAAAGTCAGTTCTGGTTCTAAATTCATTTGGGTCTAGCGAAGGTCCAACTCGTTGGCAACCTTCCGCTGTATTTGGTGCACTAAGAACAGTAGTTATCGCAAAAAAAGCACGAGAAGGCACATAGCTGTTCACTTCATTGGAGTGAGTTTTGAAGATAAGCTCAGTTGAAGTGCTTCATGAAAGTGCGTTCAAATTGATCACTGCCATTTGCATCAAGATTCAAAGAAAAGGCTTTTCTTGGTCTTGACCTACAGGAAAAGAACCGGCAGAATTATACAGAATTAGTGAGAGATGAATACCCAGTTTTCAAAAAATATTATTTTTCCGAAAATAAAAGATAAAATTATATTTTTTTTTATTTTAACATTTTTCATTCCTAAAATGTGTGATTGTGAATCGCTGTATAAATCAGGGAGACCTATCTAGGGAGTTCAACTAAAGTAAGAATTCAGCCAGAAATGTAAATGAATCGCAGAAATCCAATTCTGAAACAATTTAGACGATTCATGGCAAAGCAATCTGGATACCATTATGAATTAAAATCAAATTCAGTGTGCACTTTTATGACTGAATCCAAATATGAGTCTGACATCCACTGAGATCTGATAAAAGTCTGAGCCAGTTACATATATTATACAAATATGAAAATCATATGCTAGGGGTATCCAGCTTCAGTAGAAAAAGAGGTCAAAATGGGTGGCCCAATCTCAATGTAGTCCTAACTGGTCAGCCTGAGAGCGACACCGACGGTGCATCCTTAGTTTTATTCTTTTTGATGCTACTTCTCTAGACTGCAAATGGTGACTGTATGATACTCGAGTTGAAGAATGTACCGTAGCCACCCAAGAGCCAAAGCAACTCTAAACCTTAAGGGTGCGGGGAAGGAGGGTGGCCTGACCTCTCGCAAACCACAATCCATTAATTAAGTTATATTAAATTAAACATAATGACTCATGCAATCACCTCAAATGTTTAATTTGAAGCATACATTTAGTTATCCTCAATAGATAACATGCAAACCCCTTAATGTAATATGGTAAAATAACTTCCGTGGTCCTTTAGATTATCATATTTCAACAGTTCAGTAAGGTTAATTTTGTTTTTATTTTTCCCTTTTCTTAAGAAAGAAAATGAAAAACAAGATTTTATTTACTTATTAAAATTAATAAATAAATAAAACTGCCACCTCACCGAGTTGTGAAAAAAATTAAAATGTACCGTACAAATTTGACAAAAGCTTTTACTTGGCCCCTGTGATAGTTTTTGAAATTTAAAAAGCAAGGTTAATTTCAACTTGGTATTATACTCTCAAATGGTGCTTAGTCTAGAGACTCAATCACTCAACCAACATAAGAACCCTAAGCTAATCCTCTTGTCTTCAAGGTGTATATGAGAGAGAGAGAGAGAGCTCTTAATTCTGTTGAGTCATTCGACAACCATCTGTTTAAGAGTCTATTTCATTTGTTGGGTGAGCATGAGGTTTATAACTTACCCCCAAGAAAAGAGATCCGAAGGCACTCCATTCCCCTACCTCCAGGGTCCTAAACTGCTTCGGCATTACCGTGGCAATAGTATACCCTTCAGATTGGATATGACACCTCTTAAGATGTTGGGACATAATGCCCTTAAGAATCGAACTAGCGACCTGCAACAACAGAACCTTAACTCAACCAGCTATCCCGATGCCACTTAAGATGCCTATTCCACTTTCAACTCCTTCAACGCTGGTAAATCCTTCAAAACTTCATTTACATGAAGCTTGAAATTGGATGTAGACACAGGTTGTGTAGGGGTGGCAGAGTAAGATAGGGTATATAAAAAGTTTTCAAATAAAAACAATATTTAAATAAACAATTAATGTACATGTTAATGATTACCAACTGACAAAAACAAAATGAAAATAAGTTAGAAATAAGTTAAATCAAGTAAAATAAGTATTTGTGATAAAGTTTGATTCAAAAGTACCAAGGTATGTCCAAGTATTCGCATTGCCCAGATCTTGTGAGGCTGTTCTAAATAACTGAACCAGTTTAACTACTAATTTAAGCTTTTCGAGAATGTGCTCCGTGTTGCATATGTTTTATGAATGAAGCCCCCACCTTAAACCCTAAACTCAAAAATAAAAGCCAGAATTTCTTTTTTATAGAACATTAAGCATATAGTTAACAAATTTTCAATTGACCATAAAACAGTGACCCAGATCTTGTGAGGTTGTTCTATATAACTGAACCAGATCTACTAAGTTTAACTACTAATTTAAGATTTTCGAGAATGTGCTCCGTGTTGCATACGTTCTATGAAGCCCCCACCCATCTATGGCCTTGCTTATAATAATTCATATTTACATTATGTACTTTTAACTTGAAAATCAAGCATTTCCAAATTTTCTCCTCAATCCAACACGAACTTGTTCCAAAAGATGCTATAAGGTTGAATCGTTAATAAAAAAGCTATCGAAGTGGAAAAGAATAATAATGTAGATGAACATAACCAAAAACCAAAATTCTCTCAATATTTGTCGCAAATGTAATAAAGTGTCTTTCCTTAGAATTAAGAGTACAAATGCCGTTTTTAATTGGATGTGGGTGAGTGGGCGCACACGCGTGTGTAGACTATTCTGCCACAATTAAAATGATGAACTACTAAGTTTCTTGGCCTTTTTGAAATTTTAGTTCGTACATTAATTTAACTGTGTTGATGAAAACAATGAAGTTAATTTTGTAAAAAAAAAAAAAAACTTGGAACTACAATCAAGAGGTTTATGTGGGAGACATTTTCATGTAACAGCACAATTAATTTTGGAAGACATTTTAAACATTAATTTCATTTTTAACGATATAAGACGCAGGTTAGATGCCACCGGTGTTGATCGATATAAGTAAGAGCTGTTTGACAATAGTAACAAATTGTTATTCATTGAATTTGCCTTCAAAGTTTGGGCCAATTTATGAAATAGTGTATTACGGTAGTATCTTAATTTTTAAGACAAATTCATGAAACAATAATAATTTGTTACTGTTACCAACAAAAAAGCACTTAACAAGAACAACCCCTTTACATGTTTTAAAAAATCTGTCACAATATTCTGTATAAAACTAAACTTCTCAAAGGGAATAATTTGTAGAGAATAAACTTGCATCAATAATGATAAAGAAGCTTCGTCTACATTGAATAAAGAGAAACTTTTATCGGCATTCAATAAAGAGGAGCTGCAAACTCATTTCTTAACCATGTCTTCTAAATAAATGTTATACGAAAATCACCCCAACTTTTTATTATTACTTAACGAATGATGTGATCCTTCTATCAATTAAAGTTACGCATATTCTAATCGCGTTTTTGTTGACAAGAAAAAGCAAAGTTCGTTTTTAGTTACAACGAATATTCTAAGACTCCGCTTCGAAATATTTTCCGGTGAAAATGCACCGACCACTTTGCCGGCCGTCGGTCGCAGCGGCACCGGTGAAGGAGAACGCGACCGAGCGAACGTGGCGGGCAGCTACGGGAAGGACCTGAATGGGGCCCACTTCGGAAAAGTGGTCCCCACAACTCATAACGTCCCGATGGTTCGTGCTGAGAGAGAGAGAGAGAGAGAGAGAGAGAGAGAGGGAAATAAACAAACGGAAGCAGGTGAGTTTCGGAATAGAAAATATGGAAAAACGTAACCAGGTGGTGAAAAGACAGAACCAACCCTCAACCTGTGGATAAGGACATTGGGAAAAGGCGGGAACAAGTATAAAAAGTCTAAAATACCCTCCTTCGAAATCTTGCCAAACTCCACGAGAATCCGATTCTGGAAATGATATTTTTTTAATCTGGAAATTAACAAATACGATACCGGGAATACGACCATACGAGGAATTTCTCCCTTTCTTTTCTTTTTCCAAAAAGATTTTTCATCGGCGAAAATAAATTTTTCGGGGCCGGTGAGGGGAAGCGAACTACTCTGTAGGGGGTATTATCGGGAAACGGAAAGTTGGAGTGCAGACGGAAACCCTAACCCTAAACCCGGATATTTTTGGTCGGGTGCGGAACTGGCATTAAATAACCAGGGATTGAAAAATAAAATATTGTGGAAAATTTTGAACCGTCCGATTCGTGGGCTTTGCTTTTATAAGTACCGGCTCCGGGGAGCTTTCATCATCTTCATTTTCTGCGCTTTCTTCTTCTTCTTCTTCTTCTTCTTCTTTTTTGCTTGCTTCCTCTGTTAGGGTTTCTTGCGTTCGAGGGAGCGAGATGGCGCAGGAGGGCGGAGAGTACGAGAACGGGACCGGAGCAGAGAACGGGAGCTCCAAGGGCCCGGTCTTCTCTGCGCTCAGGCCGAAGCTCGTCGTTGAGGCTCCCAAGGCCGCCGACGCCGTCGCCTTCTACAAGGCGGCTTTCGGTGCCGAGGAGGTTGAGCGCTCCAACCACCCGAAGCGGAAGGCTGAGCAGGAGCTCCCTCTCATTCTCTTCTCCCGTCTCCGTCTTGGCGCCGTGGAGCTGCTCGTCGCCGACGAGACTGAGGAGTCTGGAGCCGGGTTGGTCTCTTCTTCTCCGACACTTCGTCTCTCTTTTTTCGGCTGGTTTCCTTGCTGCTCGTCACCGTACTTATCTCTGTAGTTTACCGTCTCCGCGTTTTTGCTTTTTTCATCGTTTTCTCTTTCATATCTTTCTGGAGTTGCTCTTTTAACGGGTCAAAATATTGTAGTAGCTCTTCAGAGTATGATGATCATCTCTTCTGGAGTCGGTATTTTCAGAAACAAACGTTGAAATGGTTGTTTCTGCCTTAAAAACGATTTTATCAACTCACAGAAGCTTTCCGATGAGTATGTAAGGGGTTTTTTTATCGTGATCGTAAATCTATTGCTTTTGTCTCGTCTTCTCAAGTTTTATGTCATGTTTCGTCTCGTCTCCGAGCTATTTAAAGCTCGTTATATTGCATTTTTGTTGTAAATAAATCATGCGAGTGATTAATAAAATTCTTTCTGATCATCTACGGTTCCCTTGATAGAATCAGGAATTTTTTTCCTTTATCGCGTCGTTTATTGCTTTAACCCTGGTTCCTAAGCTGATTAAATGACAATCGTATCCCTAGTCTAAGAGCGTGGACTTTGACGTTATTAACGGTTCCGTCTTTCTTTCTCTTGTGGAACAAACCAGGGCGAAATCCGTGGAGACTCTTGGTGGTGCATCTTTCGTGCTGTGCCTGGAGACCGACGACGTCGAGGCAGCGGTGGCGAGTGCGGTGAAGGCCGGAGCTGTGGCGGAGGATGTCAGCGGTGAAGGTCTGTGCTGCGGCAGCGGGTGCTGGACCAAGGTGATGGATCCGTTCGGCTTCGTCTGGGCTATCGGATCTTCGTCGAAGGCCGCCTCTGTCGAGGCTGACGGCCAGGCCTAGGCCAACTCCCCTGTCTCGCCCTCTGTTGAAAGTATCCGTCGGGGTCGTCTGCCTTCCGACGTGCTTCTTGTGTCAGTCTTCTTTTTTCAATGAACGGTTTAACAAAGTACTAAAATGGGTCTCTCCGGTGAATTTTCCTGCCGTCCGGGAATGTTAACCCGTGGCTTCGGGACCTTTTCAGTGGTGGTTTACTGATTTCCTTGTGTAAATGTTGCCGGAGCCCTTATCGGTTGCGTGCTTCCCGGACAGCTACTGAACTTAGAAAAAAAGGGTGACGTGGTTCGTTTCGTACCGTCCATCTTGCTGATTAAAGAAAATGTTCACTACTCGTGGTGCTCTTTTTTAAAACCCCTTACATCCATCCGTACGGGACTGGGCAGTTGGACAAAGTGGGTGATGGCGGTTCTGTAATTACGGTGGATTCCGCGGCTGTTTTCTTGTGGGATGCTTATGTGTTTCCGGCTTATGGTTTTGTCTCTTTCCTTCTGCTTGGTGGCTTGCTTTCGCGTTATCGAAACGTGTGGCTTCGACGGTTAACCGGATGTTGGAAATTTCTTTCCCCGTTTTCTGGCCCTTTTCTGTTCCATGAGGAACAGGTGGCTGATCGGTTGAGGATGTGGGCTCCGTCTGCCTCCCACTTTTCTTATTTTAATGGGCGCGTCCGATAATGGTCAGTTTGAAACTGTGGGTATAACTGAGAATCCTCGACTCTGCTGGCCCACGTCTGGCCTCATTTTCTGCGACCGACGTCTTCTATTTAATTATCGCTCTGTTGACCTCGGATTTGTGACAGATGGCCGGCCTTGATCTGGGCGCTGACGGCACGCTTGTTTTGGGAAATGCAATCTGAGTTGTACTCTTTAAATGGGCGATCATGCTTCAAATACTCTTTTGTTCAGTAGATTCTCATTTTGTTGATGTGGGTTCCGATCGAATCGCAAAAATTAGCCTAGTTCATATCTGGGTTCCAATTGAATCATAAGTCTGTCCTATCATAAAAACTATCACTAACGTTCATGTGTTTAATGCTTGGCTTGACGAGTTTCCAGGTCCAAACAGAATCTCTTATGGTTTTGGCGGCCTTCAAGTTGTTGCGATCTTCGCCCCATTGGTTTCTTTTATCGCGCGCTAGTTAGGAAAAAGGTGAAGTTAACCAGGTCGGGGAACGCTGCAAGCTTTCTGTCCGGAACTCTGAGCTCTTTTTGGTTTTGTTCGGGTGCTCAGGGTCCCCACCATGGTTGTGATCGTTTCCCGGTCACGTGGGGGTCATAAAGAACGCACTGGTGCCCTCTGCTTTTGTATCATTTGGATGAATCAACAATGAGCTTCAAGGAAAATATTTATGGCTGTTTCCCTGTCACATGGGGGGTCATAAAGAACGCATTGTTGTCCTCTGGTTTCGTAGCATTTGCTGTAATGAACAATGACCCTCAATAGACATAGCAAGCCCTGAAAAGTCGTAGTTGGCAAACATGGGAAGTAGACTAGGATTTTTTGACAATCATCTCAATGGGTCATCAGCTGACTCTGTGATCTGCCGGGTCAGTTTTTTAATTTTTTATGTCTAATATATTGTCTCCCTACCTAATAGATCTTGGTTATGGTTTGTCATGAATGAAGTTAGACCACTTTGCATTTTTTTTCTCTGATTCTTTCTGGGCTTCTAGATGTTTAAAAATTAGTGGCGAGAATATATTTACAACCGGTTGAACTAGTATTTCTTTTACGTTCTTGATAAAACTTTCGTTCAAGAAAGAAATAAGAAAAAAAAAATGGTTAAGAACTTAACAATAAAGATCTGTGATTGAGTGGTTCGAATGTTAGTGCTAACTCACTTGGACTTGTGGAACTTGAGCAAATATTGAGTCAACTCCTTGAGTTGGTAAACAATGAAAAAGTAGGTCTCGAGTTTGATTTTCATGGCACTATGCCTCCATGTCTTAAGTGAAGGACTTTCGGGTCTTTATAACCTCGTTTTGTCTGCTTCATAGGTCAAACATTATTTCTGTGACATGATCTCATGTACTTCTATAGTTGTATGAGGACTTTTTTGAATGGTTTAAAATTGAAAAGTTAAAGAATATCGGCCGATATTGCTTGGTTGCTGACGCTACTGGGAGCATCAGATCTTTACTCTTCTAAGTGATTTTAAATAGAAGATAAGAAATGTAGGCCAATATTGACAGTGATCAATGATCATCATCTGACGATATATTACTGGAAAAATCAATTTTTGACTTTTTGTTATAACGATACTGTAACATCAAATCTTCTGTTGCTAATACGAGAAGAGTAGGAGTTGATTAGGTTTGATTAATGGCGTTCCTCCTATGGTTATCGAACGTTTTTAGGACATTTACAGCCCTTTGCAAATCCGGTTCTTGGACCTTGCACTAATAGGACGGATCAAAACATTATTAAAAAGGTTGGAGGAGTTACTCTTCCGCCGTCTGTGGGAATCGAACCCACGACCACATGGTTAAAAGCCATGCGCTCTACCGGCTGAGCTAAGACGGCTTGTTAGTATTAATAAAAACCATTATTTTTATCATCTTAACTTTCTTAGAGCAAAATCCATTCCCAACAAATTTTCATGTGATGTGAGCCTTTTACGTGGACCGTGGATATGCTATTCCCTACTAAGCTTGTCAGCCAACCGTTCATTTTCACAGGATTCTATTGTCCCATTTCTGCTGAGAGAATCACGCCTAACACCCATTGTTAAAAGTGTAAGTTGCTTCTCATGATAGATCGACTAACTTCCTCCCAGTTATGTTTTTCACACAGTTGTTTGCTTTAAGACCACGAAACTTTTCTTATCCATGCAGCTATAATCTACCTTATGCATGGAATATGTTGGTCACATCTTCATCTCAAACTCTTTTGGAAAAATAATAAGCTAAGCTTCAGATGAAAGGTATCTCTGGGAACAGGGAAGCGAGAAAGGGCATTCACGCACATAAATGAACCAAAAGCAAATATGTTATCAACATGTCGACTCTGAAAATATTCACAAGCTCTGGCGATCCATAAAACAAACACCAGCATTCCACTGTTGAGTATAATAGACCCAGACCTGGCACCCTTGTCACACCAAGATTGGACCATGATCTTTCTAGATACTCTAAAGACAGACTCTGTTGCACTTCATAGGCAATATCTTTTGCTCTGTAGATAATGACACACACACATTGGAAGAAGGAGGCCGGCAGCAAAAGTAGGGAATACAGCCACCCTCATCAAATTTGTAGATGAGAGATGAGAAGTAGATCGATGAGAAGTAGATCAGTTCAAGTGGCATCAACATAAAAGCGGAATAGTGGGAACAAGGAGTAGGTTGATCTGGCAATTCATCAGTAGTATTAACAATAAAAGTGAAGAACTAGCGTGATTGCAACGACAACTATGCCTGCAGCCTAAAATAGATTACTAATTACATTTATGATTATAATGTGGGTTTGGTAGTAAGAATGGCAGCAATAACTTGTGTTCTAATCAGTTTAAGGTCTGTTGGTGCTCACCATAGGCATTGCCAGTGTTGGTGTTCTCTTTGGAAGAAGCTGCCACAATGATGCAAGCCAACAGGAGCAGGAAGTTTATTTCTGGAACGTAGACTTGGCCTCCATGTTTAGCATAGGCGTGGAGAACACAAAGACAGGGGGAAACAACCCAGAGACAGGGATTGCTTGATGATTGCAGATGCGCCCAACATTTAGCTTGGCTTGATGTGATGGACGCCATGACTGCAGCTACAAAAACTGGCCAGTAAAATGGAGTCTGTGGAGAGTATCAAACACTACTTGTAATCAGTCTGAGAAACGGTGCCGACTGGTTGCTATGTTATTCTATGTTAGAAATGGATATAGCCGCACAGGATGCTTTTGAAGCTACTTATATACATACATACTTCCACCTGAAAACATTTCATCCTTCACGGGTGGCTTCTTATCAAGGTTTCTGTAAAATCAATTCCAAAACTCTCCATACTAGAGAACCTTTGGTATTGTTAAACTCGAAGCAGAACTTTGCAGTAGTTGCAAAAGAATGAGGATAAAGTATGTAAACGAGAATGCAACAGGTATGGATTCTGTAAATGGCATGCCTGCATCTCATAGGAACCTTGAAAGATAAGCAGCTTGACCAATATAGGCGCAAAGGAGACGGGGGTATACCTGCCAAGTAAATGCAATACGTGAAAAGGAAATATAAAACACCAATCTACCAAATGAATTTCACAAGACAAAATCATTCAATTTCACAAGACAAAATCATTCTTACCAATTTGAAAGCGTGTAATGATTATGGGTTACTTTTTTTAATAGTAATGGATTTTCATTAGTAGAGGTAAAGAGTTTCTCTCTTACATGAACTGATCTTACTTAAAGGTGACCCAAGTCAGCAAACATCACTTCTCTTATACAGTGAAAAATAGATTAGATCAAAAGGTTCAATGAAAGCGAACCTAAAGTTTCCTCCACTACGCCATTCAAAATTCTAGGTAATTACCCTCACCGACTCATCCTTTTAGTCTGAAAAAGATAAAGATTTAAAGTGAGTGAAAACTATCTATCATGCAGATCTAGAACAGTTCCTCGGGGGGAAACCCAAGCTTGCTTGGAGTCCTTCAAGAAACAACGGGCAATCATTTGAGGGTTGAAAGCCTTAATTACCGTGGAATCGTGGGAGATGAAGTCGTATGGACCATTGGACTTTACGAAGCAGTATCTACTAACATTTCTGGAGCAAACATGACGAACTTTACAGGTTCCAAATCTCTGAACTAAGAACAGGATCACGGGGATTGCCACAGATATCAACAGCATAATAGTTGCAAATAAAAACTATCAAAAAGGTGAAAAGAAAATGTGAAAACTAAGTATAGAAAGTAAACGTACAGTCTTCTTATTGAAAAAAATGTTATCGATCATCGTTTCAACCCTCACTGATGTCTGATGGTACTGTCTATCTTCTTGATTTCGTCCACAGCTGAAATAACTGTAACAAGAACGGAAAGAAAAAAAAAATCACATGCAAATGGGTGCCTAATATTTAGTGAACGATAAAAAAGTATGCTTTAACTTTCGGAAGTTTTTTTTTTCCCCTGCTGAACTGTTCTCCCCTTATAGCTGTTTCTCCTTCCAAATTTTAACAATTACTACCGCCTTCGGTTTTCGCGTGATACCGATCTTGATTCCAGAGACTTGTAAATCCCAAAAATTTGAACACGAGTGTGTTGTTGTTCTTGAAAAATTAAGCGTCCTTTCTGATATCAAAGCTACGGATGTCAACGGATCGGATTTCCGATCCGAATCACTTGCAAAAAATCGGATATGGTTAGCAATTTGACATCCGATTGAGAAATCAGTTCGGATTCAGATTTAAGAAGTAACTATCCGATCGAATATTTAACCATCTTGTTCTTGTCCAATCGGATCCGGATTCGGTTTTAAGTAAATATCTGATCGGATACTTAATCATCTTAACAAGTATATCCGAATCCGAATTACAGTTTAATATAAGAATCCTGTGAGTTGATATCCGAATCTGAAAGCTGACATCTAAATCCGAACCTGAGTTGGTGTCCCCATGTTTTGAAGTTGCCACCTATGAATGGTTAGGCAAAAAGTCTAACCAAGCGCACCAACTTAAACTTATTATTTAAGAAGAATATAAATTATATATGAAGGTATAATTTGATTAAGAGCTGATGGTTTTTATTAAGTTGTATAAAATAATAGTCATATAATTATTATGTATACCATTTAACTTAAAATATTTAAAACTATATCATATAAAGATAATTTAATTATTAAACGTTTTTGTGTAAATAATAAAACTAATTATAGTTAAGGCATCAACTAAACATGATACCTTAAATAATGTATTTATTTAATTAAAAATAATAATATAAAACTTCTATCAAGAAATTTCAATACTATTCGTATTTTTAAAAATATGAAAATTGATCGCAAGTAGATATATTTAATATGAAAAAAACTCTTGAACTCATAAAAAGTTTTAATTTATCAAATTAAAAATGGTTTATTTAATCAATCAAGTAAATCATTTTGTATAATCATATAATATGTCAAAAAGTCTTAGGTATAGGTATTTTATATATAACACATAATTCACAAATTTGAAAACAAAAGCTGAAAAAGAACAAATTTTTTTATTTAATAAAATATCTTACATATCATTGGAGTAATTATACCGGTTAATGTTCAATATTCGCAATGTTTATAACATGAAAGCTTCTTCACCGTGTATTTTAGCAGGAAATCTTAAATAAATATATTTAATATAAAAAAAACTGCTAAACTCATAAAAAGGTTTTATTTATCAAATAAATTCTTATCCAAAAGTCTTAGGTATGTGATATATAACACATAATTCACAAATTTGAAAACAAAAACCTTTAACTAGTAGCAAAATAACAAATTGTTCGATTTAATAAATTATCTGATATATCATTAAACACTCTTTTTATGGATGTAACACAAAATATTTTATTTAACTCAATGAAATGAACAAAAATCATTAAACAAGATATTTTTTTTAATGAGAAATAATATGAGTTACCTAATTTAATAATTCGCAATAAGTGATCATCATCAAATAATAGTTTTTTTATATACGATAAAATTACCAGTTGTTTTGTTGCCAGAGTCAAACTATAGTTTTAAAATTTTAAGTGAAGCCAAAACATAATTTTTAAAATTTTTTTTAGCAGTGAGTGACCCGAACTCTTTTATTTTACTATCGCACCCACATCGCATCAAGTTGGGTGTGCACTGGACATGGGTGCGGCTCCGACTCACACCCGAGCCTAGTTAGAATGTCATATTACTATTACTTATATAATATATGTTGTTTTGATATTTTTGTATGGAATACAATTATTCAAATATGTTATATACTTAATAACTAAATTGTAATGATAATATATACATGCTTAGTTTGTTATATGTATAACAAATTAAAAATAACAATAATAATAATAATAAAATGATGATTACAATTTCCGACTAGTTTTAGGTTGGACGAAATTAAAAACCATAGTTTTTCCTTTAAGTTCAATTAAAAACCAAGTCACTAAGATAAGCGGTATGGAAGGAGTTTAGCAGGACAATAAACGAATCAAGTATTCAACGTGCTGTTTGTTAACACTGTAAAGTATCTATGGATTGTAATAGTGAGATGGATACTCACACGTTTGAATAATCATTTAAAGGTATATCCTAAAAGGCCTAACTTAGAATCATACCAACAACGTTTGGTTTTTGGTGAAAAGGATGAAAAATGTACTGTTTGTACTTTCAAGTTTGATTCAGATAAAAGTCGACGTGATTTAGCCAATATGATTATTCTTCATGAATATCCATTTTGTATAGTTGGTTATACTGTATTTCAGAAGTTTGTTAAAGGATTATAACCACAATTCAAGTTATTGTCACAGAACATTGTTAGATCAGATTGCATACACATTTATGAAGATGAAATGACCTAATTACGTAATGTTTTGGAAAAGACTAATGGGAGGACTAGCCTTACATTTGACATGTGGACTTTGTCTTGTAAAAAACGTAGTTATTTATGTTTGACTGCACATTATATTGATAATAGTTGGGAAATAAAAAAAAAAGTTCTCAACTTTGTTTTGGTTGAAACACTTCATACAGAAAAAAGACTTGCATCAGTCATCAAAGTTTGTTTACTAAAAGGAAATATTGATCGCAAGTTATTTTCAATTACATTAGATAATTGTTCGACAAATGATATCATTGTTACAAAATTGATAGAATGACTTCTTGAAAAGGATGCACTTGTTTGTAATGGAAAAATTTTTCAAGTTAGATGTGTTGCTCATATTCTTAATTTGGTTGTGCAAGATGATGTCAAAGAAATAAGTGATGTGATTGACAAGATCAGAGAAAACATAAAATATATTAAGGCATCTCCAGCTCGATGTGAAATTTTTGATCGAACAGTGAGTCATGTCATAGTTACTTGTGAGAAAAAGTGGTGTCTTGATGCTCCAACTAGATGAAACTCAACATTTTTATGCTTGATGTAGCTTTACAATATAAAGAAGCTTTTGGTCGTTTTGAGGAACTTGATCGTCACTATCATTTGAGATCGACAAAGGACAAGTAGAAGACTACTATTATTCATAACGGTTTAAAAGTATTTTATGAAGCTACTAATACCATTTCTGCAGTCAAGTGTCCAACTTTCAATATCTTCTTTAAAGAGTTTTGTGAGATAAAGTTAGAAATTGAAAAAATGCATTCAAGTTCAGATATTTACCTTTCAAATATGACAATGAGGATGAGATATATGCAATTTAATTTTAGCAATTGCAGTGGTATTTGATCATTATTATAAGATGAAAATAATTGAGTTTTATTATAGGCAATTTTATAAAGATAAAACATATGAACTTGTTTTGCAATTAAGAATTATCTTTGTGATCTTTATGATGAATATAAAGCTACTTATGCATTGAAGACACTCTCTGCTGGTGCTGGTTATATTGTTGATGTTGAGAAGGATAATGATGCATCTAGTTTTACTTCTTTGAATGAAGTTTCTTCTAATAAGGAACCTAAAACAAGTGCACTAGATGACTTTCTTGAAGAATCATCATAAAACCAACGCACAAAATAAGATTTGGAGTTGTATTTGGAAGAGCCCATTTACCCAAAAAACAATCTAATTGACACTTTGACTTGGTGGAAAGTCAATGCATTTAAATACCATGTGTTATCTAAAATGGTATGTGATACTTTGGCTATTTCTATATCAACTGTTGCATCAGAGTCAACATTTAGTACATGTGGACGTATTTTTGATTAATACGAAAGTAGATTAGGTTGCAAGACCATGGCGGCTTTGATTTGTGCACAAGATTAGTTGCGAGATAAGGCTGAAGGTAATTTACTTATTATTAATGCTTTTAAACATATTTTTGTGTTGCATATTTTATTCTTTTGTTAGATGATTCTGATTTGCCTACACATTTACTTGAAGAGGAAGCACCATTTGCATATGCATACATTGAAACTGAATAATAAATTAGAGGTATATATTCTTTTGTGTTTATCTGTTATCATTACATCAATTAAAACCTATAGTTATATGTCATATGTGTCTAAGATGTTTATTTAATTAAAGTTTTCATTTGCATAATGCATGTTACTTTGATATCATTATCCTTAGGACCTTAATATAGTATCAACATCAGAAATGTCATATTCGTTGTGGCAAATGGAGGCATTGAAAGAAAAATTTTGCAAACTTAGACTATATGATGATTTTTTTTTATTATTATTGAAGTTGAGAAGGATGACTGATCTAGTCTCTTGTTGCATCAATGAACAACAACCAAACACAATTTTCGGAAATTTAAATTTTCATACTATAGAGAATCAAGTTTGACAGTCCAGTTTGAGCTAATGTGATGTTAAGATTGAGTTCCATAGTTCATTTAGTGTTTACTATATATTTTTCAAATTTTAGTGCATAAATCAGATTTGGATCAGATTTACATATGGCTTAAAAGTCATAAATTGGATTCAGATACAACTTAAAAGTTGGATTCGGATCGAATTCGGATATAACTTAAAAGTTGAATTCGGATCGGATTCAGGTATAACTTAAAAATCAGATTCGGATCAGATTCAGATATTAAAATTCGGATTCGGAACAGATTTAAGTATAACTAAAATTCGGATAGGATTCAGGTATAATTTAAAAATCGGATTCAGATTGAATTTAGCTATAACTTAAAAATCGGATTTGGATAGGATTCAGATCTTAAAATTGGATTCGGATCAGATTCAAATATAACTAAAAATTGGATGTGGATCGGATTCAGATGTATATTTTAAATTCGGATTCGGATATGGTATAAAAAAAATTTCATCCGAATTCGAATCTAAATATATGAATATCCAAAAAATCGGATATGGTAAAAGGTATATCTGATACGAATCTGATCCATTGACATCCTCAATCAAAGCAGTGTTATTAGTCATGGTTTTGGGTTGATCACGGACATGACACACTGTATTGGCTTATTTTTCCATTTTATTGAAATGAAATAATTAGAATTGATATAATAAAATGATAAAAATAAGAAATAAAATAAAATGATGTCATATCAATATATCCAATTTAGATCGGACATCCGATTGAACAGTTTTGAAATAATCTGAGATGGAACAAGATTTAATATTCAATTAAAAAATGAAACCATATTCAAATTTAACAAATAAAACTGATCAGATTTGGATTTGGATTAGATATAAATAAATATCATAAATATCTGATCAAATTAGGATGTGGATTTGGATCAGATTAAGTTTTAAATAAACATCCTATGTCTAACGCCCTTTCAAAATAGATGGATTTGGTTTAAAATTTGGATTTGGATTTCTATTCGGATGTCACTTCAAAGACAAGATTTAGACCAGATTCAGATTTTGAAACCAAATTTTGGATTTGGATTCAAACACGGCCTTTCCTCATTTGCATTTGAATCCAAATTCAAATCCACATATGTGAGTATTCCAAGAAGCATATCTGTCGCTCATCCGAGGCAACATGGTTTAAGATTTAAGAAGACTGCAATGAAAAATTAAGCTGCAGAATGTAAGAATTGATCTTGTTTACTTCTAAATAAAAAGAAGCAACGATCGGAAAGCAAGAATTTTTTCAGGCAAGGCAACTTGCACAGAAATACCCACTTCTCCTTATTTCTATATTGTTTAAAGAAAGTGAAGAAAAGCCCAAGAAATTTCACAAATAATTGAGCAATAACAAAGATGTCAATTGAATTGACGGAAAACACAAGAGAAAAATAAAAGATTCCTTGCCTCAAATTGTCAACTAACAGCAGACTGAATTTTATCCTAACGATCCAATAAAAGCTTAGATATGCCTATGAAAGACTGAATTTGTACTGATTTTTCACTTTAGTCACACGATAGACCTCACCTGTGCTCAAGCTGGCTTTGGATCACGACTCGCACTAGAACACACTTCGGCACTGCCATCAGTCATTCCCTTTGGAGGCGGGTCGTTGGATGCACCTGGCAAATCCAAATCTACCAGGCCCTTTAGGGTCATTCTATGTTATTATCCCCTGCAGGCTGGAAAAAATTCAACTCCACCGAATTTGGAACATTAAGTCACAAAGAGAGATAAAATAAAATAAAATAAAATTAAATGAATGAATGATAAAATTAAAAAAAGATAGATCCTCCACCTCAGAACTCATGACACGACGTGATTGTTTTGACCTGAACTTGCCAACATTGTAACCCTCTTCTAACTTTTGTTTCACCTGAGCATGCATTTCTTGCATGCACTCAACAATGGGATACTCGTTGAAAGTGTCTAAAAATTCTTTTTTATGATAACCCTGAACCCAAAAACTTTCATTGGTTTTCCTGCAATACAACGTTCCAATTCTTCAAGGAAAAGTAAGTTTACATTTTTTTCTATCTTCGAATGAAGCTCTACCAAATCAAGAACATAACACCATGTTATCACATGCCTCGCGGTCAATTACCGAGTTCATAAATCTGCTTTTCACATTTGCAATGTATATGAAATAATACCATTCGCAACTATTTGCTCTCATCAAGTGCATAAAGGGTAGAGAGTGGATGCTTGGCAGACACTAAGTTATAAATATCATTCGCATCAAAATCTACAAACTCTCTGTCCTCATCAAGACACCCATTAGCTGAAGCATGATATTTCCCATCAGTTTCATGGTAAGGGTCCTTTTGATATGTTAGATTCGTGGACTTGACTACTGTAGGACACTGAGAAGATATGTAACCCAAATTCAGGACAGCGGAAACATTTAACATCATAGTTAGAACCGCATGTCTTAGATTTAGTGTTAAATTCACGAAACACTACCATTTTTTGTTTCACTTTTCGACAGTCTTTTCTCTAGGTTTTATCAAGCTAGCTCCCATGGTTGGAGGACCCTACTCATATTTGGTGGTTAAGGCTGAATACCCACTATAACATTTAATTTTTTTCTTCCACATTCAATGTAGTTTTTCTTCCACATCCATCACATATGATATTAGTTGGAGAGAATTCGTTTCTGGTTTGATAACTGAAATGAGTATAATTCTTGATCATAGTCAGAGAGTAGACCTGATTCAGGTATATGCTCAAAAAGATATCTCTCTTAAGGAGGTTTGTGATAAGATTGGAGAGGAATAAGGAATCTTGTTATGGATGGGGTGCCTTTGTCAAATGTTAGGCTGAGGAATAGAAAAAAATTCCTTCAATGGAGTATGTCGGAGGAGAAGCTTTTAAAGTCTGGAGAGATTTATGAGGCCACGAGGTCGCCCCTTTACAAGACCCTCACGGTTCACCTTTGTAGCTGGTGAAGAAAGATTACCTTCTCTTGATAGACACAAAAATGTGATTTACATATTGCTAATAGAAGCACCTTCTATCAAGAGAAGGAAGAAAATAATGTGCATATAGTGATAAAGTGCCGAGTGGCATCTAAAATATGGAATTTCATTGTTTCTAGGTTTGAGCACAAGAGAATCCCTTGGCTGGGTATTAAAGAGGAGATAAAAGTTTGGATGAATGTTAACTTTAGCCAAAGATGACCGACGAATTGTTGGAGAATCACTTTCCTCATTGTCAGCTGGAGGTTATGGTGGGTGAGAAATATGTTGGTTCATGAGAATTAGGATATGGGGATGGTTCAAGCTCTTCTACTCATTATTTGAAAAATCTGTGTTAATAGTTTCTGGGAGGTTAAATGGAAGGAGGAAGAGAAGGTCAAACTTCAAATTTCGTCTTCCATTGGCCTTGTCTATCCGGGTGAATGTATTTTCAGGGAGCAGTTCATCCTTCTTGCTGTTGTTGCTTTCAAAAGAAGAAACCTTAAGTCTATAGCAGGCGTTTTGACGAAATCAGAGAATGACACGATTCAAATCAAATGGACTCAACCAGATTTGGGGAATGATGAAGCTGAGTTTGAGATGGTTCATTGGGCTATAGAATCAACTTTAACTGAGAACAAAAAACTCACCATCCTTTCGAACTGTAAGGGCAGTAAAAGAGACTGAGTGGAGTAGAGCAGAGGTGGCCATGGCCTGTAAAATGGAGTTTTATGGATTCCGTTAGAGATAGTATGAAAATTTTGTCCAAGGAATTTCTATTGTCATTGGGAACCATCTGCTTCCACATAGAGAAGTGGATAATCACTATGAACTTGGCTAATATTTTGGTTTTTCGTCTACTTGTTTTTAAGGTTGGTCCTAAGGTTAGGTGTCTGAGCTTTGCTTCCTTGAGCAGTTGGGTGTAGCTGATAAGGTTGTGTTGCTTTTTCATTGTTTTGATGCATTGCATTTCAATTCTTTCCTTGCACATAAAATTCTTTTTTGCAGTAAAAAGTTGGGAGCTTACCTCCATGCGCCTTTCATTGGCTATGATACGATACTGTTTGAGCTAATTTCGTAACATGTGCATAAGCAAGTTCGTAAAAAAATAATAGAATGAAGTCCAAAAGTGCACTTGGCGATCTACTGCTCCTACATCTCATGGACTTGAATGTGAAGGGAGAGCTTATGGAACTCCTGTGTACATTTCTAGACGGATTGAGTACCTTGATCCAACTAAAATGTACTGACCATAGGTGTGTTATACATGATTTGCTTGTACCAATTCGACATTCATCAGTCTCTTCATCTTTCGTCAGTCCTAAACTTTTCCATGTCCCAGTCGCTCTTGAGTCTCTTGAGTCTCTGCCCACCACACCTACACTAATACATTCAAACATGTAGTTCGTATCACTACTTTCGTGTTTTATGTCATTTCCTGCAACTCGAAATAGCTCTCCACTGACTATACCTAGTTGTAGTAAGTCTCTACATCTAACCTAATTCTAGTAAATCAAACTTGACCTCATAAGTGTTGAAGTGCCTTGCCTTGTTTTTGATACACTTTGCTCGGTGGGTGCGCGTACCAAAACTCAACATGATTTGTGTTTGGAAAAAGATCTTTTGTTCATATTGTAACATGTACCATTATGGTGCTTGTAGACTTGTAGCTAACTGGCAGTTCCTATAGTCTCCACGAACTCATGTTTGTTCTCAGTGAACTCCAAATTTACCAAGGAGGAAGGGGTGCCCTAACAACATTCAGACTGTGGGCAATGGTGGAGCTAGAAAATTTTAGCGGAGGGCCGCTAACCGGTCTTTGGCTTAGTAGAATAAGTGCTTGTGAGGCACTAACCCAGGCCTAGTGTGGGTACCACATGTGGCTGGACTTAGGTCCCCAACTCAGTCACAATAAAAGATTTCAAGGTCTAGCATGGGAAGTAGCCCACACCAGTCACATGATAGCTCGCTACTAACTGTGGGGCAGTGCATGGTACCCAGTGGTGATCCCCGTCAGTTACCAGACATTACAAGTAGACTTAGGAAATGTAGCTATGGCTGGGTCCATAGGGTTTAGATCGAGGGTGGCCTTGGGCACACTAAGGGGAAATGGACTGGATTGGTAACCATGATAGGGACATGTAATATTGATTCAGTTGGAGATCGACTTGATCAATATCTAAATAAATTATTGCACCCATAATAGGATAAGTGGGATTCAAGAACTACTCTTGCAAGCTGCAAGCATGTCTACACCTGTTCTAGATTCAAAATGTATAGGCTGGTTTTCATCATGCTCAAATTCAAAATTAAGGCTCTCGCTAAGTCTAATTCAGATGAAAACTGACATATCGATATGCATTGGGACCAAAATTGGGTCTGAACCAAGCCCAAAACCAAGTCCAGGCTTAGTTATTTGGCTTTAAGGCATGAAGGTCGACCAGCTCTTGGCCCATTTCCTAAGGAGGTATGGGTCCAAAACTAGGCAATGAAGCATCAATGTCCGGATCAAAGCTTTATTTGGGTCTCATATTTGGTGTAGACCCTAAAAGTGGGTCAGACTTAGGACAGTGTTGTGCTCTGGCCTGATCTATTGGTTAGGGATTCCGTCCTTCCTCTCTTGTCAGGTGGTTCGTGGGTTGGGTTGGGCCAAACTTGGTTGGGTGGTGGCTCCTATGGCGGTTGCCTCCTTCAAGGTGGGGGTTTGTTTGAATTAGTATTCGAGTTGCCGGCCCCTCACCACATTTGATGGTAGGTTGAAGAACTAAATGTTCGGGTTTCTCCTATCCCCTTCACTTCAAATACCTTGTCTAACTTAATTTCCGTGTTCACCCTTATCATCTATATTTCATTTGTCATTGTACTTTTTTGAGAATACGTCCTTTAGGTTTCAATCATATTCTTTGGATGTTGCATGTAATCTTTTAATGGATTCCATCAATTAGTATAGACGTTTTTGCATTCTGTTAATGTTTCTTGCATTACAAATATATATATATTTTTTGCATGTTGCCATGCATGATTTTCCTTTTTCTCTTGCATTGAACTAACAGGTTCTTCAATGAACTGAATTGTTCTCTAACTTCTACTAATGTTGTGGTCATAGGTTCATGTTCAATAACAGATTGAAAAAGTTTAATATTGGGTGTTGTAATTGGTATATTTTGGTTGGCTAGATAGATTGATACAGGTAAATATGTGACCATTGGTGATGATTCAGGAACTTATATGACCATAGAGCAACAACTTGTTGGAATTCTCTTGATTGATGCTGATCTCCTTTACTAAGCTGTTTGGAGTTATCATCTATCTTTACCGATTTAGAAAATTAGATCTCTCCATCAAATGCTTTGATGATATGCTAAGAACTGCATATTAATAAAAAATTCTTTCTCTATATGTACTAGTGGAAACTCCAATCATCCTCCATGGCATCTAAATCCAACCATCTGCTACCTTATTAGAATTTTATATGTAGATGGCCTTCACCATACATTTAACATTGTCAAAATTTAATGAATAATGAAAATGACTGCATCTAGTCCCAATGGATTCAATTATCATGCCTTCTACCAGTATCATATACAAAACAATAAAAGGTTTAACAAAATCAATTAAAGTAATGAAGTCAATGCAAACAACCACTCCCTTTACCTCCTCTTTTTTAAACTTAACATATTCATCTTAATTCAACTCCCTAGCCCTCCATCTACCTCTTCATGTTCTCCTTTCCACCCCGTCTTTCATTACCATTTTTTGCTCAATCATTAAAATTATAGACTACATAAACAATGAAAATTACTGTATCTAGTCCCATCGCATTCAATTACCATATCATGTATCGAAATGTTATATAAGAAATAAGATAGACTTATTAGATTATGTAGGTCAATGCGTGCAACCATCCTCACTACTCTCCCATATTCCAACTTAACATTTACATCTTAATTCAACTATCCAACCCTCCATCTGCCTCCTATTTTTATTTCCACATTCCTTGCACTACTATCTTTTACTCAATCATTAAAGCAGTAAACAGTATCCTTCTCCCTTCCCTGGCATCTTTCGTTCTCTTCCAGCCCACCACATACAACCTTCATTTGCCTCATCACATATATTACAAGTAGTTAGAGAAACTCTAAGAAACGCTTTACCATGAACTATACACCTAGTCATTCAACTTCTTTTTTTTTTTTGCTTTTGAGCATACCATGTTCATCCCTGCTTTGGTACTTCTATTGCCTTCATTCTCCTTTGCCTTAAAGCAAATTCAAGGGAGACAGCCATAATCATCAATCTCCTAAACTATATACAAACATGCAAAGGGGTTAGAGATTTCAATAGTAACATTCCACCCTATAGCACAAGAGCCTCCCTTAGGTTGAGTCCTTCGACCTCAACTACCCTTCCTAGTGGTTATCTTCCGATTGCCTCTTGCCGCTTGAACCAATGTCCAATCTTCCCCTCTTAACTTCTAGCTTTTTCTTCTACTGCCGGCACTTGCACCCTATTGATAAGTTTCTCCTTATTTTTTGTGATGTTCCTCACTTTCTGCCTTATATTGGTCTTCATGCTTTCTCCTTTTTTTTGGCGTTTCTACTAAACTTAGATGTCATTGTCACTACTGACCACAAATTCTTTGCTAGATTTTCTTCCCCTTCACTACCATTCCCTATTTCTTTCATTCACTTTCATGTGGATCATTTTCCCACAATTTTCACAAAAGATGATTTTTGATTAATAAGAATATCTTGCTTAATGTATTGTCCATCACCAAAACTAAGATGAACTGATGGCACAGGTTAAAATGCAATAGGGATCTCAACTCCTACTTTAGCAAGCCCTCCCCCAATTCTTAGTACAATGATCCTCTACAACGGCATCCTCCTTTATTGCTCTATCAATGCATGTGAATGTACATTCTTATCGCAATAATGCTGACATATTCAGTAACTGCATCTATATCAACAGTATTTGTTGTGATTGATCTTCATATCCTCTGCCAATTTTCATTACATTGTAATGAACATCCTATTTCCAACATTCTATGCCCTTTTTTTGCAGCAAAATTTGCAATTCCTCATCTCATTCTACACTCACTAGAAAATGTTGATTCCCAATAATAGAGACCTTGAGAACTTTCACCATGGACCATTGTTTGCACAAGGAATCAAAGACAAAATTGAATTCTACATACACTGATTTATCCTCCCCATGACATAGCCACGGTAGCAAAAATGAACGACATCTTCATCCTGATACGTGCCTCTAGATGCATCATCCCCAGATGGCCACTATTAGCAAAATCCTTCATTGCCTCTAGAACACCTTCCATCGATAGCCTCTCCAACTCTCTCACAATCTCCACCCTTGATCAATGGCTTCTATCAATCCTCATAGCTTCAATATCTGGTGGTCGAAGACCATTCTCATCAACCAGCTAGGGTTTTCAAGCGAAGTGTACGACACTTCATACTCCATTCTATCTCAACCTAGATACCTTTCTAGCTACCACATGCACTGAGCCAACTGACCATAAATTTAGTTCTAGTAGCTTAAAGGTCACTTTTGACATTTTCATACTTTATATGAAAGTGAAAAAAAACAAGGTTGTCACCCATGTTTATTAGACATGAATCAACAAATAGTTCATAAATATTTTCTAGAAATTTGAGGTTCTTTCTAATGTCGTTTAAGTGTTACATAACAAAAAAACCACCTCGAGCTTAGGGATTAGCTGGCTTCCTAGTTATGAATTCAAGCTCTTTACATGGTGTTCTACAACAAAGAACACTTTATTCTTAGGACACATTTTTCATGAGACGTGTTTTAAGAACAACATATTATTTTTTCAAGAAATATGAGATATGATAAAGGTACATCTAATTCATACTTGGTTTGTTTACATTCTGAAACATGTTTTAGATTGGTGCAAATTAACCTACTTTGATAAACGGGCACGTTTAATGTGTAAGTGGGATTTACATAAAAGCTTGAGTGCCAACTTATTGTCTGGATAGTTGTTCTTGAGTATATTTTCTATTAAAATAATGGTACTTATGTCAGGGGTGGGCATCGGGCTGGGTTGGCCAGACGTGCTTGAAACTCGAGCCCGGGTCCAGCTCGATTACAATAAAAAATATTTTAAATTATAAAATTTTTTTAATATAAATTATATTTTAAATTATAAAATATATATTATTAAATTTAAAAAATAATAAAAAATAATTTTTTTATATACCGGGCCCGGGTTGGGCCTCATCGGGCCAACCCGGGTCGGCCCATCTGGCCTGACGGCGGGCCGGCCTAGTGCTCGCCCATAACTTAGGCATATTTTCAATAGAAAGTGCTTACATATATGAATGAAGAAACACTCTCGCATGTGTGAATTTACCCAACAAATTAGTGTAGTTGATCGGACTAGTGACTGTTAAAAGGTCAGTCATTGGTTTGGTTATCATGAGCATCAACCCCTTGAGCCTAGTCGGACTAGTGACTGTTAAAAGGTCAGTCCTTGGTTTGGTTACCATGGGCATCAACCCCCTTGGGCAAACCAATGCATCCCTAGACCCTGGATGCAAGAAGGAAGCTTGACCCTTTGTTTCAACCTTAAGTATAAAAATCATGTGCAGTGAAAAGTACATGGACTTTCTTACCATGTGTTTCATTGTCTTTGGTACAACGGCAAGTTATTTATGCAATGTGTGTGATCGTGTTCAGTACGATTAAAAGTTATTTTATGTAATCTAACATGCCCATATTGAATGGGTTGATCCAGTTGGGTTTCTATCTTAACTTTGTAAAGGACTTTGGGCACGTTGCAAGAAAGTTTTGGGTACAACTATCAACTAGAAGTTTAAAGTGTCACAATGTAGTGCTTGACATAACTCTAGTATTTTTTGGACAAATTTGCAGATTTTTTGGACAATCCTGTGAAGAGATACATAATTTACAAGTGTTGCAGGTTTCTGTTACTCCCAATTTTCTTTTCGTTCTCCCTATATTCCCTGATTGCTCTGTTTCCGTTCTTTTCTATCGAGGAGAACCTATTCAATCAGGGCAATGATTTTTATCGCTTGACTTCTTTTTAATGATAGCTGGAATTCAAACCGGAGCTGCTCAAGGAGATGAAAATTCCAGAGGATCGAAATCCTCCGCTCCGCATGGCAACACATTGAAGATCACATATACTCTTCTCAATGGTGCAAACTATCTGAGTTGGGCCAAGGCTGCACGCCTATTTCTTAGTGGGAGATCTAAGGTGGGATCTGTCAATGGAAAAATCAAACCTCCTGCTCCTAATGATCCCAGGTATGAAGAGTGGGAATCTGAAAATGACATGGCTATGTCATGGTTGATAAATTTGATGGAGCCATCAATAGCAAATATTTCATGTATCAAGACACAACCCAAGGTATTTGAGAATCACTCAAAGAGTTGTTCAGCGAACAAAACAATTTTGCTCAAATATATCAAATTCAATGTGAGATTGCTAATCTCACGGTGGGGAGACAAGGATGTCCATCTCAACATCGGTTGTCTTCACAGCCTTTTTGATGAACTCCCTCAAGACCGACCGGCTACGTCTGATCCTGATATCTTCAAACAATGGTTCGAGGAAGATAAAATCTTGAAAGTACTGGCTGTTCTCAATGAGGACTATGAGACCTTCTGTAGCTAGATCTTGAACTCATCTTCTCTTCCAATTTTCAACACTGTCTGTCAAATTACTCAAAGAGAAGTATCCAGGCGGAGAGTTATGAATTCATCCACCAAAGATGGAAAATTCAGAAAAAATGGTGTATATTTCTCACACTCAAGAAGCACAAAGAAGTGGATCAAACAAAATAAGAACTCGTGACTCGTGAATGGTGTTGGGAGATCATAGGGAGAATTGATAAGGAAAAACCAACCAGTCGGTAAAACCTCTAAAGGTAAGCCTCTAATCTTATTCTCTATGGCGAAAAATAATACTTAGGTTATTGACTCCGGAGCAACCGATCACATGACTACTGAATCATCTACACTTAGTGAACTTACCAAAGACAATCAATAGCATGTGTTCACTACCGATGGTTCTTCCATAAATGTCGAGGGTGCTGGTACAATGACGTTCTTTGGACACTTGGAAGGTTTTCTTTTGTGAATGCAGGTGATGCTATAAAAAGAAGGGAATGAAGTCCCATAGCTTGTGCTCAAAATGTTAAAACACTGCTGCGTTGCGTGTAAGGTGAAAGGATAAACCATGACACGGAAACCTTTTTGTTGCCCACTATTTGTCATCGGTTTAATTTTTGTCAATCCCTACCGACGTACAATTACAATGTAACTATAATATGTGGCCGTTCTCGTTTATGATACATGCTGGTAGGGATGTGCCTGACCCCAGCATCTCGTTAGAAAAATTTCATTTACAAAATCTTCATGTAGCACCTTCGTCAATGCATCATGCTACATTTTTCATGGTTGAAAGCCTAAGGGAGAGAGTTTGTTTCTCTAAACCTTAGATTCAAGAGCCTGATTTAAAGTGGCGTTTACCTTAAATTCACAGTTCTAGCAAACTAATCATGATTTAAAACCTATAGATTTAAGATTTTAGTTATGCTTCCCATTCATGGATTTTGAATCAGAATGTGAGAATTTGCCCATGATGTAATTAATGCACCTTTCAAAGAAAAATTTCACTTCTTTGATATGAAATATTGGAATTTAAGATCCTAAAGTTACGCCACTTTGACTTGTGAATCGGGGACAATCAAATGCTCCTAATGGTTGTTGTCTTCACCTCGGCGCAATTATGAACAGCTCAATGCATTAAACATACTGCTAAGTTTGGTTAAGAAATAATTTCTTGTTATCAGATAACAGTAGTCGGGGGTTAATGAACTTTAGACAATACACATGTGCAACTATAGCTCCAATTGAAATTTGGGAGTTCAGACTCGTAAAGCGCAAGTTCACTGTTGATTTTTAAAAAGTTGAAGATGCCCAGCAAGAACACTGGTTGGAAGTTTAGACTCAAGCATTACATTGAGATATTCTATCCGAACAGACCATTGTTGCAGTAATAAATTATCCGGTGCAGATCACCAGCACAAGCACTTAGACTTTAGAGTGCTCCAATTTTAATTTTTACTGAAAGTTTTACCTGCCAAGTGTGGCCGGCGCGGCCTTTGTGGTGCTCCACTGGTTTATCCATTCCACGTCTTTTTCTCTCTCTCTCTCTCTCTCTCACACACACACAGATGTGAGATGGATATGGGTAACGTGGTAATCTTTCAGCCTCTTGTCCGTCCTTTTAGAGAGAGAGAGAGAGAGAGAGAGAGAGAGAGAAAGATTCTGGGGACTTATCCATATTTGGTGAGGGAGAGAGAGGAAGGAGTTCTCCTGTCACCAATGTTTGCTGTCGGTACCATCTCCGGTTTTCCTCTGCTCTCTCAGCCATACGGCAATGATGGTGGCGGCAATCTTGTCACCACCACCACATCCGGTCTTGGTTCCTCGTTGTTTTCCTCTCACAGCTCATGTGGATGCATGTGTAGTCCCAGCAGCTCAAGTGCTAGGAAGAAGCTCGCTTCATGGTCAATGAGAAATGTTGTTGTATCTTGCGGCGGAACTAAAGCGGGAGTGGTGGGGTTAGAGGAAGGAATCGAGAAAGAATCAAAGCTCCTGGCGGGGTCAGAGGAAGGAATCCGGAAAGAACCGAAACCCATGGCAGATTCTCTGCGAAGTATCAAGGTACGACGGGCTGGCCCTCTTTCAAAGCAAACTTATTGGTGTGAAGCATCTGGGGAAATTTGTATCGAATGAAAGGTGGCATTTTCTTTTCTTTTTTTGTTGACAAAATAATGCCAATGGTTGGTTGGTGGTTGAGATTTTCTTATTCGAGAACCATTTGCAGTTGATCCGCTCCGAATGGAATCAAGCACATCGGTGCAGTGTTTTGATATATGCTGTAGGCCCTGTATAATGATGCATCGGCTTCTGTTTCTTTCCTTTTTGGTTATTTCAAATTGGTTTCTGCTGCTGGCCATTTGTCTAAAGTTTCGTAATTTCCTGATTGAATGCAAACCATCAAACTTATTAATGGAGCATCTATCTCTGTTTAAATTGCGACTTGCAACGTCTTGGTACCTCATTTGCACTACCAGTTCAATTCTCGTCTGTTCAAGATGCGGAAATAGTTACACATCTATATTTTTTTTTCACATCGAATAACATCATACTACATTAAAGCACTCTGTTCAAGGTGTGGACCGGTAATGCATCATGTTTAACAGCTGGTTTCCATATTTAAGAACCGCATGCTAATCATATCTGGTTTTGCTTCATCAATCTTTTGCTTTTTAACACAAAATGATTCCTTAAAGTCAGTTCCCAAGTGTTTCTTTCTTCTGCAGGTTACTATCGTTGATTAAATAACACTCTAAGAGCATATTTGGAGTTTCTCATTATCTTGGTAACGGGAATATTATCAGCACAACTTTGTCGACTATGATACCTTTTTGTAGATCATTCTGTTGCTGTATTCCAACATTCACATCAAATTTAGTCTAAATTTAACTCATTTTGGTGTCTTCATAGGGCAATACTTGAATAGTGCGTCTAATACTTTGTTTCTTGAAGAAGTAGAGATCTGCTGACTGGAAAGCTGCAAAAGCATATAAAGATAGTGGTGTAATCTATGAGGGGAAGATTGGAGGCTTCAACAGCGGTGGTCTGCTTGTTCGATTTTATTCTCTGGTTGGATTTCTTCCTTATCCTCAGTTGAGCCCATCACATTCTTGTAAAGGTATTGGCTGGGTAGACCTTTTGACATATCCTAGTCAGTAGTTTTCCTAGTTATATGTGGAGGTTAAAATATAGTAAACACCTTAGCTGGATTTTGATTGAAAAACAATTTAATTTTCAATACTTAACATTCTTAGCTGATAGAGCAATTTTAACTTCATAGAAATGCTTGTAGCAGTGATGATGAGTGCAGAAAAAGTCTGTCTGATGTACATAAACCTTTAAATTCCTCTGTAGCCAGTATCTTGTTGAGCTCAAACCAATGTATGTGCATACATTAGTTCTAAGGACACATATTTTGTTGAACCCCTTACTATCTGCTCATAAAGCATCCTTGTATCTCTTCCTGTTTCTTTTATGTTGCAAAAACTTGAAATATCATTTCTACAATAATTTCATAAAGTTCACATTTTTTTTTTCTCTTATTCACGTTGTTATTCAACTTTTAGTACATTTAAGATTTTTGCAAGAAAGATCATATCTAAAAAAAAGAATGTTTCTAAGTAAACCTGCCAAGAAATGCTGGAAAACATTAACTGCTCTATGTACCGAAGGTAACCTTCTTTCTTTCACTTGAAACTTTATCCAGAATTTGCTGAAAGAACGCTGGGTATAATATCAGTCTCCGTGCCAAAAAAATTAAACTTTTTATTTTCCACTGGAATGGGGGAGGGATCACAAAAGACTGAGCCAACAGAGTTAATGGACAATAGAAAATTGAAGCACCTGGGACAAGAATGACAAATAAATTAGGGGCTGTTTGATGGCCTGGAAATGAGGAATTGGAAATATATTTCTGGAAATATATTTCCTGAAAAAAGTGAATGGGAAAAATCTTTCCGATTCCAATTTTGGTGTGTGTGATGACTGAGAAATATATTTCCAGAAATATATTTCTACGTTTGATGAAAAAGAAATATATTTCCGGAAGAAGGAGGAAGAGCAACTAGAGCTGCATTAATTCTTCAACAGGAAAATGTTCTACGGTTCTAGAGTCTCAAAATGCATCAGAGGCAACAGTTCAAGTCTTCAAGATGCTATGGGTGAGCAATAATTCAAGAATGCCACCCTTGTGGAAAAACAGGTGCATTAGAAACAGGAAAAGCAGGACTTCAAAACATGGGCATAATGCCCCATCATGGCTCCTACAAATTGTTCCATGCCATAGTCTGCATACTCAATATTAAGCAATATCCATTCAAAATTTTTAGTTCATTAACCCAAAGCTCGTAGCATCTTGGAAAACCACCTTGTCACCCAACGAAGGTTGTGTCCTTCAGCAGCATCCCTGCTCTGATTTTCAGTACTTAAATTCACTTTCTTGCTACACAAGATCCACCAATAGATGTTCCAGTCTATTTGATTTATGCTTAACTTAAACTTCCACAGGAAGGGGAAAGAGAGAAAAAGGGGCGCCTTCCTTGTCCCATTTCCTCACCATTATTAATCTTCTTAGCTCGGAAGTTGGCAGCAGAGCTAGTTGTTGGGTACATTCGCCCACGAGAAAAAACTTAGAAATACCAAGACAAGATGGGCGTAGTCTGAACGATTGAGTAAGCATCTAACTAAAGCCTTTTCATCCATCAGATCGAATGCGTTAGATCAGTTGCCTCTGCAGAGGGACGCTATGCATTCTTATCTGTCTCTTTTCGACTACCATCTTCATGGTCAAACTCTCAATTCTGTTAGATGCTTACCACAACCAAAACTCTCAATTTTCTTTCACCATTATCGGCATGAAGTTGGCAGCAAGACCCGTCTGCCTGCGGACTGGTTCGCCAAAGGAGGAGGGAGGTTTTGGGGATGTCACCGACTCCCATCTCTTTTTATCTTCAACGTGCTGATAATGGGGGAAATATTCAAATGCCGCCGGTAGCTTCATCGGTTACTATGTTCCCACGTGAATCAATGAAAAGAAAATGCACAGAATCAATTAAGCAAATAACATAGCTGCTAACCACAACCAGATCCCATGGTGGTCCGATTTCTCGATCCCAGCATCATGCCGAGAAATTCCTCCGCGAACATAAAAATCTAGGGCTTCCACCGAGATGATAACATAAAATAAGCAGACATGGTCATAAGACAGAGCGACACGACCATACCCATAGAGCCGTTTGTTCTCCGTATCGACGGAGAAGCAGAGCTTCTGGTGATACAAACCTGCACCGGAGCTCTACGGCTTCTGATCCTCGCTCTTCGCCTTCTGAGCTTTCGCCATCCGTTGGTGTGCAAAGACGAGCTCAGTACTGCACCAATGGCGCCACCGCCATATAACGAGCGCCAAACGGTGGAGGAAGAAGATGAAAAGAGGAAGACGAAGCGTGAGGCAGCGGCGGAGGACGAACATGAGAGACGAAGACGAGGGGAGCCCGACGCGAACAGCCCTAACGGGCAAAAAAATAATTCTAGAAATATGTTTCCACCCCTCGCGGTGGAAACATTTTTCTGGAAACAAATTTCCAATTCCACCATCAATGGTAAAAAAAAAATTTCTCCGTTTGATACGATGGAAAAATTTTAAATTTTTGAATTTTATTTCTCAATGAACAGTACATTTCCTGCTCACCAAACGCCCCCTTAAGGATTTGAAGCAAGAGGATACAGTAAATGAGAATTGAGGGTTTGAGTGGTATCAAGTGACAGATCAAGTTAAAAGCTAGTGATGACAAAAAGAAGAAGAAAAAAAAAAAACAAAAACAGAATACTTCAGTTGGATAAATATGATAGGCTAGGGCATTTTAGTGGTCAATTATTTTCTGATCAATGACATATTGTTAAAGCAGTCATTGCGATGCTTCTCAGTGTTATTTGTGACAATAGGCAAGGTCTGTTGTTCCTGATGAAATTGTATCCAAGATATGTTGTTTAAGATACTCCCATTTCATTATAGGCATTTGATTTTGCTTTCTGCTGTAATTGGCATTGGTGGCATGCTTGTTATGGTCAACACTTCACATCCCCTAGGAGACAGGGATGTGAACTATTGACCTTATAATTCACAATGTCAATCTGGAGCTTGATAGTCACGGGTGTACTTGTGTCTTGAATGTTTACAACTATGTTGATTTTTGAAGGTAGTGTTTAATCCTTCAGAATTTTCACTAGCACTCAAAACCTATTTCTCTTATGCAGAGCCAGGCAAGGCCATTCAGGAAATAGCAAAAACTATGGTTAGATCAATCATTTCTGTCAAGGTATTCATTCATTTGTTATTAATTAAATAGAACGTTTTGCTTGCTTAGATTGATTTATATTCATATGTGCATCTCTTATATCTGGGGTTTTGCTAAGAGATACATGAATCTCTTTTTGATGCTATTCCTTGTTGCTGCTTATTGAAGTCTATAATGATTACCTTGGCTACTCCTTTTGAAGTATTATTTTATACTGTGTGATGCTTATATGCATTCACTGCAGAAATTAGGCAGTATGGTGAACATCCATAGTATATCAGGTCATGTTCAGGCTATCTCAACAACATAGAATTTGTGTTTTCTATTTCCCTTTTCCCTCATCCATACATAACTAATTTGGATTCATTTTCTAAAGTTTCTTAGAGATATGCCTTTTTATATCACATAGAGATCCATAAATTTTTATAGTGTTTCTGCATTTAAGAAACATTTTATTCTGTTAATTGAATTTGGGATGGCCTAGCTAGAGTTATTGAATAAATAGAGGTTATTTTTCCTTGAGGCAGAATTTCACCAGAGCTGTTCCCTGCATTTCAAAATCAGAGCTGATAATGGAGTATCTTCGGTTGCCCATGATGACTTGATTGTGAGTCCAGTTAGTCTTTCTTGGACATACTGTTTCATCATGGCATAAATGTTCAGCATAACCTACAGACACTGACTCATAGTTCTCAATCTCATGGACCTTTTATCCTGCTTCAAAGAAACATGTGAGGTTAGCAGTTTTCACATGGATGAAACAAGAGTGTGTGCTCAAAGTTGGCCTTTGTCAAGATCATTCTTGAGATTTTCTATGTCCATCATGATGAATATGAGGGAAAAAGTTCACACCCCTTATGGCTTCTTGCAACATGATTTGTGGCATTCATAATGACAAAAACCTATGTGCATGTGCAATGTGCACGAACACCAATAATTGTCATGACAAATGGAGAATACAAAATAAAGAATACGCAGTTTTATCTAAGTAATGGGAAGTGGAATGATGCATGTGTTTTCTAAGCTTTATTAGAACATCTGACCTATTTCATACTGAATGTCATTATCAAATTGTGTTCATGGATGTATACTAGCTCTCTGAGGAACCATTGCTTATAGTTGTCACATGCATGTGCATCTAACAATACTCAAATTTTGAATTTTCTTGTTCTCTAGGTTATCCATGTAAATGAAGAAAAAAGGAAGCTGATTTTCTCGGAGAAAGAGGCAATGTGGTCTAACTATTCTAACAGTGTCAAGGTTGGCGATATTTTTGAAGCTAGGGTGGGTTCTGTTGAAGACTACGGTGCTTTTGTGGACCTACGCTTTCCTGATGGTACAACTTTTTGGTCATTTTAGAAGGGGATTATAGTTCCATTTTTTTATCATCTGGCTATTGGACACCAGAATCTGTCAATTGTAGTTAGATATTTTCGTGACCTTTAATTGCTTCAAAATGCTTTTGATTAAGATTGTAAATGGTTTGTGTCATATGGGAGACCATGGCTGATTTTTCTGCAAAAAATTTCAGGGTTGTATCATTTGACTGGACTTTTACATATCTCAGAGGTTTCTTGGGATCTGGTTCAAGATGTAAGGGATGTAGTCAGTGAAGGTGATGAAGTACGGGTGAAAGTAATACACATAGACAAGTAAGGACTCAGATTTCTGTAATTGTATTTTGAGTCCCTGACCACTATCCTATTTGCTTAGCTATTTCCTTTCAGCTCTTGAAACTCGACCCAGTTGCATACGATTGCTTACAGGAAACCTCTTTACATAGTTCTATCTTTGTTGGACTATGTTTTTAGCTCTTATTTTGTGTAGTTGCCTGAATGATATGCTATAGATCTATCAAATCATAGAAAAAAAAGTGTATTTTATAGGTTATTGTCATGTAAGCATGCATTGTTTTGCTTGCCAGTTTTTAGAATTTTCACTTGGGCTTGTGTATGCAGAGAAAAGGCAAGAATCAATTTGTCAATGAAGCAGCTACAGGATGACCCCTTTCTAGTGACTCTGGATAAAGTGATAGCCAAGGTGAGCTGTAGCTGTCAACTTGCTTTAAGATACATACCACAGATGAAAAGTTTAAATTTACCCAGATTTCAGAAACATAAGCCATAAAGACAACTTCTAACTCAGTGATCAATTTTGTATCTGTAGGAGGATACACCTAGCCCAGAAACTTCAGGGTCAACTGAGGAAGTGAACACAGAGCCATTTCTAGAGCTGAAAAACATATGCCAGGAATTACTCCAAGAAGATGGGTATGATGGACCTTCCTTCCCTTCTTTTCTTTTTTCTAATGCTTCTTAATGTTGACTAATAACTAGTGTGGAGCTCATTAATGTAGACTTTTTTTATTCTCGTCTTGTTATGGCTAAGATTTTTAAAGCTGTATGCACAAGCACAGGAAGCTTGCTTTTTGGAAAATTCTCTTACTAATTTATCCTTCGTTTCTAGAAGCTTTGCTGTGGTTGCTCGTAAAATTCCTGTTTCATTAGTTATATGAGCACTTATTCTTCTTCTCTTGGTGTTTCATGTTTCTTTTTGCAGTATAAGTGATGTACAAATAGGCAGACAAGGATTTGAGAAGCGTGTTGTTTCACAAGATTTGGAGCTTTGGCTTTCAAATGTGAGATATTTTTGCTTCTATGTTTGGTTGTAGCTAAGCTCTTTATGGAATGTTTATATGACTGGATTCTTTTTCACATCAGAAACCAGCATCAGATGGACAATTTACTCTGCTTGCTCGGGCTGGTAGGCAGGTGATTTCCTAACCTTTCTGTGTGCATGTGTGGAATATTGTTGACAACTTTCTTGTTAACGTGGGTTGGTTTTAGCCTCGCTTGACGGAGCACTGTCTGTTCACATTGAATTTGATAGACTATCCAATTACTTACATCTAACGGTGGACATGTTATAATGGTCATAAAACGCACTGAAGAAATGTTCTGTTTGTGATAGTCGTATAAGCCTTCTTTAGAGGTCTACTTCTTGTCCTTTGTTTTCAATTGATGACCGATAATTTCATGCTGCACAGGTTCAAGAGATACAGTTGAAAACTTCGCTGGATCTTGAGGGCATAAAGAAGGCTGTGCAACGAGTATCTGGACGGGTTCAGTAGTCAGCTCCAAAGAAGCGCCTATCCAAATTTTTACTGTAATATGATGATTCATTTGTACTTGCATTTCCTTGTTGAAGACTGAGACTAAGAGGTTCATCTTCATTTGGTTCGAGTTATTGTTTTCTAGCAATCGGAAAATGACTGGAAATTGGGGAAGCCTGTAAAGGGATATTTATTCATCCTGAGTTGATGTCAAGGACTTGCATGTTGATAAGATGAAGAGGCGCCTGAAATTGGGGTAAGCTTGTAGACGGTGGTCATTACTACTGGAGAACTAAAGATCTATGTAATGTGAGGGCGGCCTCTATTAATGTGACGCATGCAATGTCACCCATTTATAATTGTAAAAGTAATCACCAAGTGCATATTGCCTGCCTCTCTCTCTCTCTCTCTCTCTCTCTCTCTCTCTCTCTCCCCTGTTGCAGTTAGCAGACAAGGAAGACCAGATTGGGATCATCTAAATGCATAGGGAGTTGAGCTCGATCAACGTCTACAGTTAGAAGGTGCTATCTCCTTCCCTGAATTTAGACCTTTAGTAACCTAATGTCGTACCCACCTGGCTGGAATTGAGATCAAGTTGTTCCCTGTGTGAGTTTCGGATTAGGTCGCCCCCTGTTCACTTGTGGGCAATAAACTTAAGAGGGCCGTGTACCTGATCTTGTTCACCTGGTTTCTCAACCTCCTGAAACAAAACTGTAAGTCCCAAGGTTAGTGGGTTTTACCCCGAAAATTTGAAGCTCCTTTTCAATCTTGGAAGAACCTTACTGTCCTTGGAACAAAATGATGATACAGGAGAGGGGTTCTGAGTTGAAGGAAGCTTGAGTCCATAGTTACCCAAAGCTTCAATTTAAAGAGGGATCTAGCTTCTGTTGAAACTCATCTTGAACACCCGGAAACTTGATGCTTATCCCCAAAAGGAAGAAGCTGTTGAGAAAATGAAAAAGAAGCAAATAATCACGCATGGTTTCACACCATGGAAGAACACCATCGGCCTTAGGGTCGATGGGTGTTCAAGTCCACCACTTATAGAGCTGCTACAATTATTTAATGCTTAAAGTTAAGGGTTATCAATCCAGCTCGCTTCTCTGTTACAACACTATCTTTTCGGTGATGGATATGAATAATTGTAGTTGCTGTAGTTGCCTTACCTGGTGCGCCACCCTTGCTTGCTTTATTTAATCTGATTTCTCCATAACAGTAGCATTAACTTTGCCCGTAATAGTAGCATGCACAACAATATTAGTTGGCTTGCTCATTGATCAATATTTAATATTTTTCAGAAGCCTGGAGAAGCTCGTTTCTCATTTGTCCAAAACTCATTTTATTTGGGACTGAAAATTTACTTTTTGAATAATTTAGTTTAGTTGATTCCTTCATTTTCTCCATTGCCTTTTATTTGTTAATGCATTTTACTTTTTTTCCACATGTACATAATTCTGTTAACTAATTATTTTCACATATATGCTTTTTCCTTTTTGTTTATGAAATTGTTTCTTATACTTATTTTTTGATGCCCTTTTTTCCTAGCAATTTTTGGTGCCCTCTTCCTGGCTTTTGCTTCCAGGATCCATTTTGTGTCTAGGTAACTACTAGCTCTGCAACTCAAACCGCGTTGTCAGCGACTCTCTTCTTCCCCTATGAAACCACAACTCAGCTCATGGTTCCTACCAGTACTTGGCGGGGCCAACCACCAAGGTGCTGTCTCGTTGAAGGCGAGAGAGCAGTCGTTCACTTGGTCCCATTACTGTATCCTTCCATCGTCAGAATGCTATTACTGTGAAAACTCTCACAACATATTCGTTTTACTTGCAATCCTCAGTTCATAACTATACCTTGCTGTTGCCAAGCAAGATCTCCGCTAGGCATCTTCCTATCTTCATTATTTTGCATATGTAAAGTAAACTGCTGGTGGTAATGGCAATCGAATGTTGACAGGGAGACAATGATGCAGGACCACTGAAGCTGTTGTTGGCTTGGCCTTAACTTTACCGTCCATCTGAAAGATGGATCGCAGTAATGGCTCCCCACAAAACAGCAGCGTAGCCAGTTCTTATTGTTGGTGAATTTTTTTTGCTTTTCAGATCCGCAGAAAAGAAAAAAGATCTCCATATGGTCCAAAAAGGTTCATCGCTGCAGAGAAAGAATGGTTGGTACACATGGACACCGTGCTGAGTGAAGGGGTAAGAGCAGAGATTGTCGAATACCTGTACGTCCTCCCCCCTGTTGAGTTGGCAAGGACAAAAGCACTGTTCTAGCGACCTCTTTCTGTCCGTCAAAAGTTGTTTTCTTGGCAGTCCTTTCAGTATATCCTGTAAAAACGCCAACCGTCGTAGTGTCATACTTACCTAGATAGCCATCCCCAAGAAAGGAGAAGGACCTTGGGAGTCGATACCTTCACCCGGCGGCATTATCTTCTTCTTCTTCCTCATTCTATCTCTTTCTTAGCACGGCCATAACCTCTGCTCTTCCTTCCTGCGTTTTGAGATGGCTCCAAAACTCACTACCACCACTTCACTTCTCAACGTCTGCTTCCTCCTCTTTGCTGTTTCTTTCTTGACTTTTGCCTTCTCTCCATCAGGTACAGCAGACATCTCTCTCTCTCTCGCTCGCTCTCTCTGCTTCTTGCATACATACACGCACACACAGAAGCAATACACAGAGACACGCGAAGCTGACATTCTTGTTCGTTTGATGTCTTTACGTTTTCTTATTGACAAGATTGTTTGGAACATGCTTAAATAGAAAGATCCTTGATTTGGGCACCATGATGTGCGAACGAAGTACTCAACCACATGCTTTTTCTTTTTGCATTTCTGAAATTCTTATCTCCAATCAGCAAAAGACGATGCATTCTTCATTTAAGAACTACGTTGTCTTCCCTTCTATGTAGTACTACAAGACAAAATGCACGCAGACATTGCGGATGTGACCACCCAACTCCCACAAAATCACCCTGTCGACCAAGGCTTTCAAGGCCACACACAGGTTATTATCTCAGCCGAACTAATAGAAATGTTCATTCTCCTTGTTTACATTTTTTTTTTTGGGGTTTTCAGTGATAATACTCTGCCTAATCTTTTATGTTATTGTTTATAATGGTGGCATATTCTTCAGGAAACTGATGGTGAAGACAGAAGGGGAAGAAGAACACTGATCGGTTCCACTGCACCAATCTGCACATACAATGAATGCAGAGGCTGCAAAACCAGATGCAGAGCGGAGCAAGTTCCTGTGGATGCGAACGATCCCGTCAACAGCGCATACCGTTACAGATGTGTCTGTCAAAGAAGGTGAAAAAGTAGAAAGCAGCAAATTCCATGCGTACTCGAATAAAGTTTGTCTATATTTGCTGTCAAACGGACGAGTGATGGTTATTTTTGTTTGGACTTTTTTCTTTTCTTTCCTTTTCCATTTACCAGCGTCATATCACAGAGATCAAAAAATAAAATGTTGGTAGTGGAAATAGTGCAAGGGAAAAGTACGGTGGTTATAAAAGAAATCTACGAATCAAGCAGCCACCAGTGGTTTACTTCAGCTTGTTGAAGTTCCATGCATGTTCTTGGTTCTTAGTTGTTACAAGCATTTCTTTCTTCTCCCGTTCATCTTTTTAGTGGAAATGGATTTTTGTTTTGTGAATCCTGAATTTGGACGTTATGTTAATGAATTAATAATGAGAGATCTTTTTTAGGTTTTTTTTTTCCTTTTTGTAACTTTGGCAAATGAAACCCTATGGGTGTGAATTGTACATCAGACTACAACCAATCAAGAACATGAGATCCTAACATGTGAGCAAGTTTTTAGGAAATTGATAATGCACAGTGCATAGTAGTTGGTCCTTTTAAAATAAAAGGCCCTAAGATGCTCATTTACTAAAAAACATACTCAAAGCTGTGCTTAAAAACTGTTATCTCTTAAAACTGTTTGTTTAAATTTCAAAAAAAAAATGTCGCAGGGCAGGCGACCCACCATGGCATCATCTCCCACACGATAAACATGGGCCGTTCGAATCGTTTCAATCAGATCGACCATCATAACTTTTTGTTTTTTTTTTTTCAAATGTTGGCCATGGTTGTCGTGTAGGCTTTGATGGCATTGTTTCTTATATATATATATATATATATATATATATATATATATATAAAATGAATGACAAATCAAAGCCGTGTAATTGATCATCAAACAAAACGGCCCTTTTGCTTTTTGCAAACCAGTGAGTTGGGCGAGTGTAGAAGAGGGGAGGGTCCAGGGAATCTCTCACTTCTCCAGCCCCTCTCCGCTCCCATCACCGGCCAGCTGGTCCGTGCTGGGGAAGGGAGCAGCCACTCCGCTTCTCCATCTCGCCACCCTCACAATGTTACAGAAAGGGGGAGGCCGGACAGAGTCTGGACGCATCCATCGCCATCTCGAGCCCCAGTGACAGCGGCGATGATGTGATGAACTCCCGGAGCTCGTCAATCCCCAAAATCTTTGTCACCAGCATGCCCGTTGGGACTCGTCCGGGCAGCGAATCGCCATCCGGTCAAAGAGATCGGACAGAATTCACATTCTCCCCTCTCATTGTCAGGTTCAGGTTCCATCCACTAGTGAATAAAACAATTTTTTTTTTTTTTTGGCGAGCCACTCGTTCAATACCTTTATTTTTTTTCTTTTTTTTAGACGCTTATACTTACAACAATCAAATATATCAAAATATTAACATATATATTAAATTAATTTTATGAGACTACCCACCCCAACTACCATGTCGCTACGCTACTTCCATCAAAACATCTCTTCTGTGTAACAACCCAACCCATAAGCTCGGGCCCCTAGTTCAGCAGATCTTAACCCACCCCCTACAAGTTTCAACTTCAACCTTAAAAAGTGTAGGAACAAGAACAACAATCTATTCAATAACCCTTTTTATATGTTCTTGAAGATCCCTCGTAATCTTCAATACGGGATTAAATCTTTTGAAGGTGCTACAATTCACTCCACTTAAGGCAGGCGCATCCGCACGTGTGGGGCCCTAGGTCCGAGTGTTTAATATTATAACTCAACCCACTTCTAGGCTCAAGAGCTTAGTTTGGTAGATTTCAACCCACCCTTTAACAGTTTCAACTTCAACCTTAAAAATTTTAGGACAAAGACAATCATCTATTCAATAAACTTTCTTCTTTGTAAGTGTTTGAAGATCCTTTACAATCTTCAATACGAGACTAAATCTTTTGAGTGTTACACCATGTGACAGAATGAAGGAGATGTAATGAAGTTCTGGAGCCGCCTAACCCTCACAACATTGTCGCCAGCATCAGCATGCATGTATGCTATGACTCTATTGGGCAGCGGACTCCTTGGGTGAGAGAAGAAGGAAAAAACAAAAAACCATATGAGCCACCCGATCAAGGAGATTGGACTGGCTTGATATATAGAGTGAGTGACTGATGAATGAATAATAATTTTGGTTTTTTAGAGACACTTAATCACATAGACCAAAATGCCTATCACTTTTTTTTACTTTATTCTTCTCTTAGTCATGTTAAATCAACACTCTTGGCTAGACATACATGGTTTGGTGACTATGAAAAACCATAATATACATAACAGCCAATGTTGTTGGTGGTATATATATATATATATATATCATCTAGTATTACTTACCTTTCCGAGTTAATTCAGAGTGAAAACTCTGTTTCATTTAAGTTTTATTCCATGAGACTCCTCTCTATCAATCTCCATATTCGATGATGTCATTGGAAACCATGTAAAGACGATTCTGATGTGCACACATGCGTGGGTTATATATGTGTGTGTGTGTGTGCACGTATTCACTCATGCATGTGTGTGAATGGAACGTTAGAATCTTTTTTCTGCACCCACGTAGACTTCATAGTTCCGCCAAAGATGCTCTCATGGCGATGGTCAATGTGGACAGCGACTGCTAATGTTAGCTGGATGACGACTCCATATCTCTTTGTTCTTATCTGCTGCCACATACAGGACTCCTCTTTTGTTCTTTACCTCCATCTGACCTCCACTTCCTCTAAAAGCCGAAGAACACGAAGAACATGTTGGAGAAATCGAAGCTAGAGCAGTCCAAACAAGAACACAAAATCATCTTAGTGAATTTAATTCATATTTTGTGAATGAATCGGTACGTGAGCTTACGCAAGATGCGGCCTGCTAAGTCTCTTCATGGTCGGAGACAAGGATGCCGACATATGTCACAGACTAAGGTATCCGGACTCTTCTATTTTACTGTCACACCCGAATCGTGTCGAGTCGGGTGCGCACCGAACATGGAAGCAGCTTCGGCTTGCACCTGAGTCCAGTCAACAAGAGTCGAATGTGGTCAGCCGCACCAAACTATATTTGTCTATTTCTGACATGCACCCCGGACTCGCGTCAAACTCGAGTCGGGTGCAGTCGACCCATGTCCAGTCTAAATGTGTCCCATTTTTTGGTATTATTGTTATACACATTTTAGCATTTTATTTTAGATGTTTGTTCAGTTGTTCTTGAATCTACTATAAAAGTTTCAAAGTTCAACTAACAAATATATATTGTCAATCTTGTACTTACATATATATTTTGCAGCTGATATAGTGAAATATTGTCATGTTATAAACTTATAATATATAATATAAGCTTTTTATATATGTATTATGCAGCCGACCAGCTCTGGTTAGTGTTGTTTTTCGAAGTTTTAATTTCAAATTTTCAATTTTTGCTTCTATGACTCTATCAATTTATTGTTAGTATGTCATATTACTACTTTACTATATATAATATAGATGTATATGTTATATACATTAATAACTAAATTGTAAACATAATATATACATTCTTATTCAGTTACATATATAATAAATTAATAATAAGAATAATAATAAAATATCCTCGCCGCACCACCGCACCTAAATTTATTAGATGTGTCGTTCCAACACCTGCACCTCGCACCTAGATAGGTCACAAACTAGGAATTTTTTATAAACTATAAAATATTTTATCATTTTCCTTTTATGAGTAGTTTTAAATCATTTTCTTTTACTTTTTTCTTAATAATGCACGCATAATATTTTTTTTGCAGATCCGGAGCAAATTCGGCCGAATCGTCGAATCAGCCAATTTTTTGAAGGTTAGGCAATCAAGAGGGAATGAAAATAAATTTCTTTCCATTCCATCAAACAGGAGAAAGTATTACCTGGAATAAAATTCTCATTCCATCACACATCATAGGAAAATGGAATGGGGAGCAAAGTTCCCATTCCACCGATTCTTGGACGAAATTTCCAGTGCCAAAATCCAAGGCAATTGAAATTTATCTCAAGTTGAGGGTCTTAATTAACCACTGGCCTATTGAAGATTTCCTATTCTCTAATGTGCCGACAATTTTAAGGGGAAAATTAAGAACTTGGACTTCAACAGTCCAACCTTCTCAATGACAAAATTTATATAGAAGGGGGGCGTCATTATCAGAATCTCAATAGGGACCATAGAGGTCTTTTGAGTGGCAGATCCCGCCGGAGGCAGCCGCCGGCAATGGCTGACCTCTTAACGATTTCTGGTCAGGGTTGTGGATATCCTTGTAGCTTCATCGGTGGCGAGTTGGCTGAAGAGGATGGTCCCCCGGGCCAGGACTCTTTGGTCAGAGCTTCCATGGGTCATGAAGTCTTTGAGGTCCCCGCTCTATTCTGGGGAGTAAGCTTAGCTTAGAGTTGTGCCCATTTGCGGCTTTCATTTGTTCTCCAAACCCTTCATCTCACCCTTGATTTCTTTCATGCAAATCTTCAGATGCATTCATCTGTTCTTAAGATCTTCCACTTGTGTTGATCTCAATTCTACACACATTCAAGATATCATAAAGAACTTCTCTTCTCCCCATCTTTGTCATGCATCGGCAGCCAATGAATGGGACTCGATCATCTGATTCTAATAAACTGTTCAGTAGCAAATGGAATTCAAGTTTCCTGTTAATTTTTACATGTTCTAAATTTTCTTCCTAGTTTTAGTTTTTTTTTTTATAGTTTTCTCTTTTAACTAGAAACTGTACATAATAATTTTTCTCTGTTTCTTTTTTTTGAAAAATTGGTATGTGCTAGACACTTAGATGATAAATGGATAAGGAACAATCTCTGCCTTTGATCTTTAGCGGTCGAGAGAAAAACAAGAATAAAAAGATGATGAGGCATTTTAATCGTCTAGGATCATAGGGACAGGAGAATAGCCTTGAGGGGTTTTGGGTTCCGAGCAAGTGACAAAGTCTCTCGGCCCAAGATGTTTTCCCCAAGTAAAATTTAGTTAAAAAAGATATTGATGTCAATGTCACAACAAATTGAAAAAAAAAAGAGTAGAGGAAATATATATGGGGGACTAGATGTTCTTGTGCTCTTTGAGCCCCATCAATAGAAACATTATAATGAATGGGACACTTAAAAGCGCCTCTTGTTTCTGTTTCATCATGTGCATGAGATAACATGAAATTAAGTGTGCAACATGAGAAAACTTCAACCCGGCCAACATTTTCTGAGTTCAGACAATCACATGCAGCTTTAGTATCCTTGTCCACCAACAACTCAGGATTAAATTAATCGGTGAATTAAGCTTCAGTAATGGCTTCTAGCTGTAAACTTTTCATTTAAGTTTGATAAGTGGGATAACTGTGAATATAGTGCTACTTTGGAAGACATCATCATTGAGTGAACAGTAAGCATAAAAACCAACGTGGTGCTTCAGATTTATGTCAGTAATACTTTTCAGTGCTCTTTGTGGTTGATAAGTGGGAGAGACGAAAGAAGATGCTTTGCTCGCATCTGTTTTTACAGATCAATTTGGTGGCGCAATGATTCTTGTCATCTGCAGGCACCTTCCTTAGTTTCTTAATCATGTCTAATGTAAGTGTTATACAGCTTAAGTACCTTTAATTATATGCCTCAAGATGTCACATTTCACATTTTATAATATGTCAACTGAATAAACAAATATAAAAACTGTATGAACTGATTGATGAATGGTTTGACCAATCTTGATTGATGGACTTTTTCAAAATCAAATTTAAACTGTCATTTACTTCCCTTTTCAAAAAGACAAAGCAATTTTTAAACTTAGCATTTTAAAAAGTATCTACTGATTGATTAGACAATTCCCCATATGTGTATACGTAGATATCATGTTTAGTCATATCTCTGCTTTCATGAACCTTTCCCTGCAACTTCGACCAGTGAAAGGGAGCGACAATAGTTTTGCAGTCACACATGACCACCTCTGCACTGACTTGCAAATAAAATTACTTATAACTTAGCCCCAAGGGGTTGCAAAGCTAGTTGTTCCAACGCCCGGTGAGAGGTCAGCAGTTGGTTTAATTTTATAGGTGTCAACATGCTTTGTAAGGTAACTGTCTCAAGGGGAATAACATAACCTAGTGGCTTGGCAGTTCACACACAAGAGATCTGAGGTTTCAATCTCATAGTTACTGTCACGCTCTACAAGAGATCTGAGGTTTCAATCTCATAGTTACTGTTACGCTCTAGCTCTAGTGTGTTGTTCTTCTGAACTGCACATCCAAGTTCCGAAACAATAGTTACTGTTACGCTCTAGTGTGTTTTCAATTTCATAGTTACTGTCACACTCTAGAAGAGATCTGAGGTTTCAATCTCATAGTTACGGTTACGCTCTAGCTCTAGTGTGTTGTTCTTAATAGTTACTGTTTAATAGTTACTGTTACGCTCTAATGTGTTGTTCTTCTGAACTGCACATCCAAGTCCCGAAACAAATCATAGAAACATAAGGATATAATTTTAAGAGTTTTAAATACAGTTTTCCCTAAGCAAACATTAAAAAAATAACAAAACATTTGGAACTTGGCCGAGCAATTAAATATCTCAACCCAGGTGGGTTTTATCGATTCGTTAAAAAAAAATCCCTACAACTTGGAGTGCCACTTAAAACGTACCCCACCACAATTACAGCATCCATCTCTCTCTCATCTGAACAACAAAAGGAAAGGGAGGAAGTATATTCACTTTTTGGAAAAAACTAAGTTGTGAAGGAAAAAGATTGATTCTCAAACATAACCCGTCTAAAAAGCATCGACAAAGCCCCAGTTATAACTTTGGATTTATGAGAAAAAGTTAGTCGTCTCATTATACTTGAGAGAAGTGGGCACGCAAAAACAGACACACGCAAACAAAATCCGAGAAGAATTATTAAAGTTACTTTAAGTTGGTGTTCCAAGAATCATTTAAAAATATCGCGAGCAATTAAGAAATGGGCTCGCACCGCCTGCTTTTCAATATCTCCATCATTTGTACAATGAAAAGGAAGTCCAAACCCTCTTCTTTGTTGTTTTTAGTGTCGGTAATCATTCCCACTAAAAAAATATCAACACGCACCTTTTGGCCACACCACTCATGAATTATCAAAGTTCAGGTGACTAACGAAGACGAAGACCTTTTCAACCAAGCGAGAGAGATGAAACTATTATTGCTGATGTTTTCAGTCTGCAACAGAGTGAGAGCTTACCGAAACCGCCTTTTCTAGAGAGTTAAGGGAAGGCAGCTCTTCTATCTTTCCATCTCTCTTCATTGCTTATACATCTTTCCTTCTTTCGCGTTGAAAGTCTAAAAAGCTTTTGGAAGACAGAAGCAAGCAAATGATGTCCCATTCTCTGGAATCTCCCCTAAAATTAATGGCCACTGTGAAGAGAAACGTACACCTTTTCTCCTTTGCTTTCCAGACACCTCCCGACAACCTACCCTTTTTTGGGCACCACTTACATTCCAAACGCCACGTTACCCATTTGGGTAAAAGTCCCAGCGAAACTTTTTCTTCCTTGGTTTCACGCTATCTTTCACCCCCAAGAGAAAAATGAGGCCCACTATAGAGATAGAAATAGATATATATATATATATATATAGAGAGAGAGACCAGGCTGCTGGTGCCCTTGACTCTCTCTCTCCTGCTGGAGGATTCGTCACATCTGCAGCTCGAAAGATGAGTTCAAGGGTGTTCCCCGATTCCCATCTGAACACGCCACCCCAGATGGTGTTCATGCAGCCCCACCACCAACCAAAGAAACAACAAAACACCCACATCAGGAAAACTCCCCCAACTCCTCCCCAAAAGTAGAGAGATAAACAAAAGAGAGAAAGAGAGATGAACTAGAAAAACCAGATTAAAGCAACAAACTGTGCATCAACATCAAAAAGTCATGAAACATGATCCATGTGAGAGAGAGAGAGAGAGAGAGAGACAGACTGTCTTCATTGGTTGCCAGTGGAGCCGCTGTTGTAAGAGGTGTGCTTGGCGGAGGAGCCCTTGCACAGTTTGACGGGGTATTTGATAGCGTTGAGCTGCAGCTTGCGCAGGGCCGCGCTGCCGAGATCCACGCCGCAAATGTCAGCGAGCCTCACCAGGTAGAGCAGCACGTCCGACAGCTCCTCGCCCAGGTGCTCCTTCTCCTCCGCCTTCCAGTCCGGCAGCCCCTTCGGCACCTCTCCCTTCCACTGGAATATCTCAGACAGTTCTCCCACCTCTCCCACCTAAACGCACAGCACGTCCCCACAAATCGGAAGTCACCAAAAAGGACCAAACAACAGCCAAATGCACAACTACTCTATGCATTAACACACTCGCCCACAGATTCTTCGGCAGTAGTCTGTGTTGTATACTTTACAATTTAAATCTAACAGATGGTATTGCAAACGACTGACGAATGTGGTTTACCACTCACCACCAAGAAATTTTTACTCACAAACACAAAAAAAAGGTAGAGGATTCATAGGCTCTTAGGTTTTGGCCTTCCTTCTTTTCTTAAAGAATGTAAGGCGTGGGGTCCTTTAATGGATGTTAAATGCTACATTCAAGCTAGTATGTTAGCCTAGAAAAGGAGAGATGCATATTACCATATGATAGGCTGTCATGGGGAAAATAGACATCTAGCTATCTACAAAGGGAAGGTGATTTTAGTGTTAAAAAAGAAAACTTATCAAGGAAACCAAAGTAAAACTAGGGTTTCGTTTGTATCTCAATAACAAGAACAAGAGAAATTTGTATTTTCTATTGCGGCGAAAAGGAAAACCCCAAGAACCAAACACAATCTCCTGATGTAATTGTGAACGGATGTAGAAGAAAACCATTGTTTTCTCCCAAGAAACAGAAAAATAAGGAGAAACCATCCGAAAAACCAAGGCATGGGGCTTCTAGAGAGAGAAGGGCGAAAAGGGTAGGAGGCGAATGGGCATACCAGGGCGAGGAGCAAGTTCCTGGGACTATGGAACCGATCCCAATCCCTTTCTTTGGCAAACTCGGCCATCTTCTTCCTCAGTTCTTCGAGGGTAACGCTCTTGCAGGACTCTCCGTTCTCTCGGTGGTCGCTTTCCGTCTTCACGCCATCCATCTCTCTGGACTTCGGCCGGAAAGTTGTCGGAGTGCAAAAACGAAACAGACGTAGGGAGGGAGAGAGAGGTGGGTATCAATAGGAGAGGAGAGTCAGGAGACGCATTTTATGTGGGAAGCACGGGCCTCACGCCTGGGGGCTACCGGCTATCCGCAGTTTCTCGGTCAAATTTTAAAGAGAGAGCGATACGTGTCAACTGTGCGTAGAGTGAGATAGGTGAACGGCCGCCCGGCACTACCCGCTACCTCCGGTTTTCCGGTCGGCCGCCGGCCGGCCGATTGTCTGTGGGACCCACAAAGAATCCCCATCTGCTGGGGTTGGTACCATATTCCCTTCCTTCCGGCAATGTCGACAGAAATTCCTCCTCCTCCTCCTCTCCAAGATCTTTCTTTTTTGTATTGTTTTAATTGATTGAAGAGACAATGTCTATGTCATTCAAATTTGTTCAAGCTTTTATGAACCAAAAAACGGAAAAAATCTTTGAAAATCAGTTATTGTGTCCTTTCTCAAGGAAAAAGGGAAACATAATGAAGTTGAAGTTAGAGAAAAACAAATTATGTGAGGCACAAAATGACACATCTCATATCCCAACGAAAGTGCTACTGGTTAAACTCTAAGATCTTTTAAGTTGAAGTTGGTCAAAAGAAAGTAATCTCAAAAGATCCCTTGGTGGGATTGATATGGGTCAAGAATTCTCAAAAGAAAAGAGAACAGTTTAGATGGTGAATTTCAATTGGTTTTGGGATTTGAAAGAGTTCTTTAGAGATGTTTGGGTATTGCAACACTCCCAAAAGCATTTTATAGACTTATCCAAATATTTGTAAAAGATTCATAAAATATTATAATGCAGTTTTTTATGAATAATCTTTCAGTCTTTGAAATAAATTTATATAGTATTTAGTTTGTATTCTAGTTGCCAAAACGCCCATGCATCACCCTCTTCTCCTTCTTTATATTCTCTAGGTTCAGAGCTGCTTCTTGGTGGTTTTATGGTATATCCTTTAACTCATGTGTCACTCATGCCATAGTTTGCAGTCTCAAAAAAGTAATACTCATGGAATACAAAATAAGAAAATGAGATGAGAAAGCAACAAAATATAACAAATTTGAATTTACTATACAGAAGCAACAATATGGGTCAATCGTTCTTTTTGTCAAATTTAACATACATATATATATAACAAATGGTAATAGGATGGTGTTGCTAGAAGAAGTCGACAAATGGTAATTGGTCGGATAGGATTTGTCCGACCTGAATCAGTGACCTTCAGTATTATCAATGAAAATGAAATTCATCCGTTGTAACATGTTATACGAACGTCACTTGATTCGATTCTTGGACGGTGCTTTTCTGATGGTATTGCGGAGTATTGATTCGGGTTGACGGTTGCGTTCTTGAGGCTAATGTGGCCGGGTCTTAGCCTCTCTCTCTCTCTCTCCCCATTATTGTCACTACTGCACTTTCTCATTAATTTGGAATTGAGGTTAGGTAAACTATTGCTAGATTAGGCTAAGGGACATGTAGACCCCAGGTACTAGACTCTTGATCAACTTGTCAACTCTAGGGTTTTAAACAAAAGTACCCTTAGATAAAGACACATACATGCTCAGGCATGCACACTCACAGGAGCTGTCTATTTAGGTGTCTAATCTGAAAAGATCTGATGCTTATCCCTTGTTGAACCAACTAAGTCTAACTCACTGCTGTGGGTGTGGAATGATAGTTATATCAATCAAAATATTGGTATAGATATGGACAAACATCACCAAGGAGAACGCATTCACAATGTGGAATATGGATGGTAGAGATTCCCAGTTGTGACAGAGATAAATGGGCTTCTCCCCTTTTCAAAATAACTTGAATAATTTTATGTTGTGAAGGTTACCAAGTTTATGTATATGGTGTCACAAGTATGAACACTCGAATCTAATCCTTTGACATCCCTATGCAATCCAGTTTTTTTTTTCTAGCTTTGCCACTGGTTGGCCCTGTACAGAACCCAAGGAATTTGAGGACAGTAATTTTCTCGAATATTAAAAAACAAATAGAATGTTAGGCCTTCCAAGGACCCATCGTGCAAGAAAGATCCCACAACCCACTGTTTACTTGGATAAAGTTGAGACACTGCCCAAGGCAGAGTCAGCCAACAGGCATCACAAGTTCTCATACATGGCTTCTTTGCATTGAAGTAGAAGCTTGTCTGTAGTGGAGGACCAAAGTTGTAGGGTACCCTACACTCCAACCAACAGCCAGCTCATTGAGGAGGCCTTCCCACCCGGGCATCGGGCCCAGCCGGCCTGACATTTAAAACTCTGGCCCAAGCCCAGCCCGACTCAAAAAAACCGAGCCCAGCTTGGGCTCGACCCGATTACATTAAAAATAATTTTTAATATAAAATAATACATAAAAATAATTAATGGTAATAAAATATTATGAATATATATATATAAATTAAAAAAAAAACCGTTATTGGGTCCGAGCCGGGCTTATCAGGCTCACCCGGGCCGGCCCAACAACAAGCCCAGCGGGCCCGTTGCCCATGCTTACTTCCCATCACATCCTCTATAGACATAGGTGGAACCAGAAATTTTTCACGAGGGGGGCTGAATTAAAGTTTTTAAATTTTGACTACGGCCGAAATATCATTTTTCAAAATTTTAACGTAGAACACGTGAAATGTTTTAAAATTTACATGTAAATTTAAAGAAAAAAAAAGATTGAAGTGGGGCCAAGGGCCATGGGGGCCGGGCCCTACCTTAGTTCCGCCACTGTCTACAGACAAAATTGGTGCACATTCTTCTATTCAACAGCAACATTAACAACATCAAGGCAGTTGGAGCAGTGAAAGGCAACATGCACTGTCCCAATTATAAGGTGCAACTCCAAAGTCCATTCACTCTCTTAGATTTCTGAAAGTGGGTATGTCTCAACATGTGTTGTCTTGCATTTGGGTATCTTTTTTCTTTCTGGAGGTCTCAAATGGGGCCATGAATGAGTAGGATCCATTACTGTTCCACCGCTGTTCACTGCTTCATATTTAGTGGCAGTACACTTTTTGGGATTTTTTTTTCCTCCTTTTCTTGTGAAGAGAAATGCACTAACTTTTAGTTGTTAATGGCCACACCACTGCAAATGTGAATCTCAAGAGTGATTGGCAGTGAGTGCTACTTTTGTGTTTGGCCTAAAAGAGAGAGCATGGAGAGAAAAGGACTTAAAGAAGGAGATGCCATTAGAGAGACTTTTTCTCTTACCTTTGATAAATTCTCATCAATGGTCTCCTGGAAAACATGTCACGAAAAAGAAAAAAAAGTGCAAGATAAAAAGTATCTTTCACAAGTTTCACTTTTTTTTTATGGCATCAAAAGCAAAGCAAAGCGGCGAAATAAGGCACAAGTCGCAAGCCTTTGAAGAAATTACTCGAGCTCGACTCGTTAAGCAAATGACCCAGTTCAAACTAGTTCACGAGCCGAGCTTGAGTTCACCCCTACGGGGCTTAGAAGCCTTGAGGGCAGAGGTGCCAACCTCAATATTTTATGTTCTCAAGCGAATGCACTTGAGTCACAAGCCTAGGTTTAGTGTAGGCACCTTAATGTAGTTTTTGAGTCTTCCCTTCTAATGAATTTTTTCATGAGCTAGTGTGGGCAGTGGCCCACACCAGCCCCCATGTATCTGGCCACCACAAACATGAAAGTTTCTTCAAAATACAAACAAAAAAAAGTGTTTAAGCTCACTAAAACTAAGCTGAGATGTACCTGTTTGGAGCTAATGTTGCAGATTGCAAAATAGGCGTTGGTTGGGGAATTACATGTTTCATTTGTTTACAATAAACCAATGTATAAACTTATGAGCCAACGGTTGGCAAATTTCTCGAAGAACTCACTGAATATTAAAATTGAGAGAGAAGAAAAAGGGCATGCAGGTGAAACGAACGGGACAAGAAAAATGGCAAGTTGGTAACGCAAGGGGAAAGCGATGATGGCAGGAGGAAGGAATGTTAGTCATTGGGGAAGGTGGAAAGTGAAGGGCGTGGATGAATTTGGGGAGAAGCAATGGCTGCTCTTCCCTGAGATTATCGAGGCGTCTCGGGGCTGACGCCCTTTGAGCCCACCAAGACGACTCGTTGCCGGAGTAATGGCGGCCCTACATGTCGAAGAAGCACGGGCGCCGCTACATCCCCACAAAATATATTTATTTTTATGTTATTACACTATATATATATATATATTACATTATATATATATATATATATAAATATTACACTATATATATATATATATATATATGAAAGAGTGTTCTTAAAAGCATTAAAATGGGGTTTATACTTTTTCAACCAAAATTTCCGGTTGAATAAAGGGAATCAGTGTATTTTAAAATTTTGATTTAGTATACATTCAATTAAAATTTCTGGTTTTGCGAGTAAATAGCTTGGCTTGGCTAAACAGGCAACGGTCCATCGTTCTGATTTTTTAAAAAGGAAGACAATTATAGTTTTAAAATTTTGACAGGAATGAAATATCATTTTTTCAAAATTTTGTATGTAAGATAAATAAAAGTTCTTAAAATTATATGTAAATTATTTTATTTTTACCAATGTTTGCTGCTGGGCAGGTAAAAGTATCAAACATTAGGATTTTCTTCATCTAAGTTTTTAAATGACGTGGATGAGAGTAAAAATAGTATTTCACGGACATGTAATACTGGACATCGGTAAAAGTGTACTTTCACATACACCTGTTTCCCACGCATCGTTGAATCAATCCTTTTTTATAGTGCTACTAAACATTAAGCGTGCTTCCACCATATCTAAAATGACTATATAAATATATTTATATATATAGTCACCAAAGCAAAAACACGCATACAAAATTCATATTTCAGTGCAATCCGAGGGGAGGAAGCAGAACATTAACCCATTTGAATCTTTCAAAAAGTTGTTTCAGTTTTAACTTTCAAACCAGCCACTCCCTTCAATACTTGGAAAACCAACCACTCAAAGAATAGCCCGGCAAGAATGTTCTCTATTGATCCTGTGGTTTCATTTCCTCTAGGAAACAAACAACAGAAGTAGGAAAATATGGTTTGTGTGCATTTAGCGGCGCAGAGAACTCACTCCCGGAGATCAGACCAATTCTTTATTGTCACTCTGCACTCTTTCCAGCACGGTCTCCGGCCATTGTGGTATGCAGGGGCGGAGGGAGGGGGGGCCCGGGTGAGCGCAAGAAAAAAATAAAAGTTACATTGAAAAAATCAAATTTTTTTTGCTTGGCCCGACCCTGGTCCGGTCCTCGAATCGTCTTGGCCCGACCCTAGAAAAAATTCTCGCTCCACTCCCTGGTGGTATGATCCTTTTCTTGTGAGTAGAGGCAAAAAAAAGAGTTTGGTAAAAGTCTTTTAGACTCTACAAATGCAGGCTTCTTGGACCAGACTGTGCAGATGTGGTCAAAGACTGTTGGTCTCAGAAGTTAGAGCTCGCTTTGAAGTTGGAGATACGTGGAGGAAAGTTCCATGGTGGACTTTCATGTCCATGGCATTGGTTCCTCTTTAACAGTTGGAATTTGAGTTAAAGAGAGTTTAATTGGGAGTTCTGCCTGCCAGAGATGTTAATTATGAAAGGATGTTGAGGAAGGAGCTAGAGTCGACTATCCATGAGGAGAAAATCTTTTGGAAGCCGAAATCTAGAAATGATTGTTGAAAGAAAGTGACTGCAACATGAGTTTTTTCCAATCTCAGTTTCAAAGAAGATGGCTAGAAAATAGAGTTAATTCTATAGGAGTTAATGGGATGCCAGGTAGAGGACCTTATAAAAATGGTGCATGACCTTCAGGTGAGCAGGAAGTTAACATTCCACTGCCGGAAGATGACCTGAAAACCTTGCCTCTGGAGTCTTAGGCTGCGTTGAAACTTGGAGCTTTTATATTTCAGGAGAATAGCACCCATATGAATCAAACATGTGATGTGTCTTTTACAAGCTCATTTGCCTGACCAGCTATGCTACGCTTCTTAAAGCCATGATTCATGACTCTCGTAGAGACTTCTTCATTTTTTTTTTTTTAGGATGATGGTAGGGGAAGCTCCTTGCTTGCGATCTCACGGGAAGGCTCTCCTCAAGAGAATGAGAAGTTATGATAATCTCATAGGCTTTCCTCTTTTTGGCAAATCTATCAAAGATATATATCACCATTCAGATCTTAAATCCATAGATCTAAAATCCTGGGATCTCAAATCACCACAGATTTAAGAGGGCATTTGCTAAGGAACCGTTTGGAAACAGTAACTTTATGTTATTGTCTCATACATCTAACCCCAAAAACCAGGTAGATTCATGTGACATTTATAACATGTTACATGAATCTACCGCACATACTATTACTATTTTCAAACAGCCTCTAAAAGGAGCACGGTGTTCATGTATCTTGAAACATAGATATTGGAATACTGTCTTCTAAGCTCTTATCGAATGCCCTCTAATGAATCAATCATCAGAGACTGATTTTGGAAAGCCACCAAAAAGTGGAGACTTCTTGCAGCAGCAACACATAGCAAGCATAGAGAAATCCAGTGGGATGACTAAGAATAAACAGAAGCTGAGTTGTAGATTTTAGAATTTGCTCGACTAATTTATCTGATAGCGTTTCATAACAATCAAGCGTCCTTATTCACACCATCTTTAGATGCAAAACATAGTTAGATATAAACCGATTTCAGATGTGTCATATTGGTCATTCCTGCGGCTGAATCGTTATAATTGCTATTATTTTAAAACTCAATGTTCATGCCTAGGTAGGCAACATGCAACAATTTCATTTATGAAAGTACATTATAATATCACAATGTTTCAAAGAGTAGATCTATAATGAAGATATTGAGAAATCATTATATATATATATATATATATATATATATATATATATATATATATATATATATATTTGCATTTTTTTTCCTTTCTGCTCTTAGGTTGAAGGAAAGGTGTTTCAATGTGAATTCCACATAAGAAAGCATTTGATTGATGAAACTTTTGACATGATCTCTTGAGTTCTGCATTAATAGGGCCCATACCACCATTACATGCTGTCTATTCAACCAATTATCAAGTAGTATAGTGGGCATGATTATAGGCCTGAATATTATCCAATCAAAATGGAATTTGAACACATTGATATTTTCCTTGAATGTGTTCAAATGAATTTTGAATCCCAATCCAACGTCTCTTCTAACGGTTTCATTAGATGGACATGGAATTGTGAGAATTGATGTCCCTTTTGGGGTTGCTTGGTAGAAAGGACTGTTCCATGAATCTGCCTCAAAGATCAATCCAGAGTCAAAAAATATTAATATCAGTATTTCGTGAATCCACCCCAAATTTTATAATGTAGGTTCATAGGACAATGTGAGGGTCGGTGTTCCTTCTGCTAAACAGCCCTCTAGGACGGAATTAAAGAATGACTTTGTGGAAGACCAACCTATGCTCCACTAAGCAGCTGTTTGAATCAAGCTATGAATATGTGTTTAGAATTTGATTTAGCATGAAAAGAGATAATTTCATATCATTTGACACTCATGTTGACTAAACCATAAATTAATGTTGTATTTTTTTTCAATCCGACCAATGTTATTTGGACGTAAAAGAATGAATTTTCAGGTCTTAAAAGTTAATTAGCACAATTTGAGTTTGCAGTTTTTTGAAGATATCAAATTTACTTATAATAATGCTAAAATTACCTTATTTAAAACATATTTTCCATTAAAGGTATATGTAGATCAAGTATGAGTCATTCAATCAACTAGATTAGAAATTCACATATTCCTCTAACTTTGCTTGTTCAAAAAAGGTGAATGACAATTTGTTATTTAAATGTAACTTTGCATGTGCCTTGAAAACTACCATTGATTTGGTGACTCATAATCCAACATATTATCTTCCAAACATCAAATTTAAAAATATCAAAAACTTCAAAAAGACAAAATATGACAACATAATAATAAAAATAAGAAAAAAATCTATGCATAAACTTTTACCGGAATCCGACAACCAGTGTGCATGGTACAGGTGTCCGCTTCAAAAGGAAGGGAGTTCAAGGCAAACCTTTCTGCAACCTCTTTCCTTGTATCCTTATTGTGGGGGACAATATTATTAGCACTGGAAAAGGTGAGAGAAGGAGGGGGAGATGTGAATGCAGGGGTTTGTCTCCTACCCACCACCTTTTCCCCTACTTCTTCAAGCGCACTGCATGTGATCTTATTGAAGAAAGCAATAATTTGGCTCTCCCACACACACATGCATATATGACAACTACTAAAAGTGCTCCCCACAGTCTCAAGATGGAACCAGCTGATTGAAGATCTTTCAAGAAATAGATTCATTTGCCATTATTAGAGTTAGTAGGGAGATTAGAAATTTTTTGCTATGAGGAACTAATGCATAGCAACTCCATTTTAGAGTCCTGTCACAAAAAACACGTCCCATTGAAAAAAAGAACGCATATAATACGCCAAAACAGAGTGAGTTGTATTAAATATGAAAAAATGCGTTTAAAATACAAGTTTTTTGTGTTTTTTCGTATTTTTTATTTTTTATCATTTTTAATATTTATTAAATGTTTTAAAATTTTTAAAAATTTGCCGAGATTTTTCCGTTTTATTCCCGAGATATACAACTTTGTCGTATTATACCTGATAAATTTCTCGCTATATAATACCCGTACACATTTTTTGTGACACTGTTTTTTACCTTGAAAATCTCATATGCTCTTCAAATATATACTAAAATAATGAAGAGCATCAATAAGTACTAAACTTAATTACATGGGTGGCAACTGCCCACACAAGTCCAGATGTGGTATTAGGATTGTGCATTACCTAGTTAAGCCTGGGCTCAGTGCAGAGATTGGCGACCTTGGCGTGATCCACAGTTCATTATCGAAAATCTAAATGCTAAACTTGGTTGAATTCTTTAATTTCAACCTCAATTTCTGAATTAAGCTCAATTAAGGTAAACACATTAAATTTTTAAGATAACACAATGCTAATACTATCCTAAGCAATAAGAGTTGTGAACTGGGTCGAGCAAGTCGAGTCGAGTAAAATCCTTCTTGACGTTTTGGATGCTTTTCAAAAGATGTGAAGAGAAAAATCAAATGGACAAACAAACAAAAGCTTCATGGTGAAAAGAAAAATCAAATGACAAACTGAACAAAAGCTTAGTGGTGAAAAAAAAAGTCAAACTCTTCACTAAAAGAATTCTATTTAATTATGTCTCGCAAGCCGAGCTCGAGCTTGGCCAGATCAAGTTCAATCAGTCACATATTGCTCGAGTTTGACTTGGTAAACCAAGTCCGAGCTCAAGCTCGACTCCTTTAAACTTGTGTCACTTGATTCATATATTTTTTATTTAAATACAAATGAAAACCACAAAAAGGTGTTAATATCATCAAAATTACCATCATACCCAGAAGATTATAACAGACAAAACACCGATGGAGTCGAGTTTAAATGAGTCGAGCTCATGTAACTCAAACTTGATTAATTTATAATTCGGTTACAACTCAAGCTTGGGCTCGACTTGCTTCAATTCAACAAGTGGAGCTACAATCAAGCTTACATGGGTGAGTTCGAGTCAAGCCTGAGTTGGCTTGACTTGCTGTACATCCTTATACACATGCCTTCCCTGCTGTAAAGAACTTCAAATTGGCACCCTGTAAAATTTTCCGATGGTCCTATCATTAATTTGCTATTATCTCATGATAGGGTTTATTGTTTCTCAATATCAAGATACAATCCGAATGTCTGCCAAACTTTCAGATACATGCCTACCTCTATCGTTGCCTCTTATTTTAGATTAAAAATTGACTACCTGAAATGGATAGTGACAATCTCTCTCTTTCTCCTTCAAAATTTAACAAAAAGCCTCAACTAGAAAAACAAATTTAAAACTAAATTTTCCTCATCTCATCAAGTCACCTTGTGAATTTTTGGTTTGTGCATGATACATAACCAGGTAGGCACTACAAAAAACCGAGGATTCACCAACGGCTGAAAAATGTCAGTAAAACATGGCGACACAACAATAAAAGTTTTGCCGATGTTCGGGGCAGTCGACAGTGAAGAAAATGTCTATGAGAACTATCACCGACATTCCAGTGCAGGCGTCGATGTAGAGTTCTGCAAAAATAATAGAGACCAACTGCAGCAAAAATAAAAGTGTAAAACAAAAAACCTAAAATTATGTGGTTCAAGTTCTGGTGGATTTGATTTGAAGCAGCGAGTGAAGGAGGCCTGCAAGATCCATGTGATAAATTTCATAAGCTCAAAATAAAACAAGCATCGTTTACAAAAACAAAACAACCTACAAACTGGAATGCAAAAGACCAAAAACTTGAAGCAAGAAACCTAAAATCATTGCCCTAAAACAATTTCATAACCTAAAATCATTTGCAAATAGAAAAAAATCTTCTCATTAAGTTCGAGCAACCTACCTTTTTAATGAAGCACACCTGGAATCGTCCAAAAAACTTCGGTAAATGCCGGTGGCAAGAAGAGGGAGGAGAAAAGAAGAGAGGGAATGAGGAGAAAGGAGAAGAAGGGCTCGAGGGGAGTGATAAAGTCAGGGAAGCTTTTATCGACATGCGAGATGTATCGGTAAAGGCCTTACTTAAAAACATCGGTGAAAGTGACTTTAGCAACGCGAGCATGGCCACATGTGAATAAATTAACTTCTTTTTTATCGACACCTGCGAAATGGACGTCGGTAAAAAAACCTTTTACTGACGTTTAGAATAGAAAGTCGGTAAAAGTAACATGTTTAGCAATGTTTCAAGCTGGACATTGGTAAAAGCACAACTTTAACGACATCCAAACAGCTTGCGTCGAGGAAGGCCACTTTTCACCGACGTCTTGTACTGGACGTTAGTCGAAGTAATACATTTATCAATGTTTTCGTGTTAGATGTTGGTAAAAGGTCGACTTCAACCACATCCTAGTGGCACGGATTGGTGAAAGATGCCTCCTCCACTGACATCTTGTTCTGGACGTCATTTTCACAGACAATTAAGGCCAATCGTCAGTAAATGCAACCTTTCACTGACGTTCTTTTTTCCTATGCATCGGTAAATCGACCTTTTTTTCTAGTGAACTTTTTTGGATGATCAACTATCGACGGGCACATGATTCATTTGAAATTTGAGTGTTGCAGTATAAGGTCCAATCAGACAAAGATGAATATCTATATGCGACAAAGACATAATAATAGTGGGCCTATCTGTGGAGGATTGGAAGATAAATTGCTTACTCAGCTCCCAACCAACAAGAACCCAGATAAATTCACAATAGAAAAAGAAAAACTATGTGACATGATGAGGCTTCCCCTCTGTGCAAGGGAAAGGCAATTGTAATTTTTTTGTGATACGAGCTTCAGAGTGATAGGGTGGGAACCATTTATTAAGTTAGTCATTTCTTTTTGTTTTAATAATGCTTTTTAATAATCGGCTCTTAAAAAATCAAACTTTTTATGCCAGAAAAAGTCAATTCTTTTACAAAAGCA
>JAANDH010000520.1:131897-204891 GCA_011799765.1 Nymphaea thermarum
TATATATATATATATATATATATATATATATATATATATATATATATATATATATATATATATATATATATATATATATATATATATATATATATATATATATATATATATATATATATATATATATATATATATATATATATATATATATCAATTAAAATTAGTCAGCTACCTCTATGGCTGGATGGTTATTTTCCTATTGTATTACTAAAAATCATCCCAAAAGGTGTATTCTGTTTCAAGAACCATGTTTCAAGAACCACGTTCGAGTAACAAAGCATTGCAAATGCACCTTTTGCTATAATTTTTAACTACACAAAATTTTAAAAAAAACCATATGGTTGTAGAGGTAGCCTGCTGATTTCAATTCTTATATATATATATATATATATATATATATATATATATAATGAATTCTCCATGTTATCATTTGACTAAAAGTTAAAAAATTTGACACTAAAAAGGATTTGCACTAGTGATAGTTTTATGGTGTCTAACAACAATTTATGATATCTTATTTTATTCCTCTTATATTTTTTGATCGAAAAATGCAACGACCTTCGGTAGAAGTTGTTTTATCTTACTATTTATAGATTAATCCTTCTATTTCATTTATACTTGTTGCATATATGACGTATACACACCAATGTCTAGGCCATTGTACTGCTGTAAAAAATTCTTAATTCCCAAAAAGAGATGCCATGGATGACTTCAATGATAGAAACTACAAATTTTCTTTTTTAAGTAAAATATTTTTATTTTCAAGTAAACAATCCAGTTTGTTACATTAACTTGGTTTTCTAATGTGACAAACTTAGAGAAATGGCTAATTCCAAATGTTTGAAGTGAACATATACTATATGTTAGTGATGATAAAGTGTATGAGTTTGACAATACATATTCAAGCTAGGCAGTTTTGATAGGCATATACATGATAAAAAAGGAAGCCAAAGTGTTATTTATTAGAAAAAAAATCTTGCAAGAGAAATGGAAAAAAGATACAGAAAGGCAATGAGAGAAAGGAAATATGCAACTACAAAGTATGGTTGCAAATACAACGCTTGATATGAAATGAGACCATGAAAAGTGTTGGATTTGAGTGTTTTTCCTCGAACACATGTCTTGATCCAATGCCTAGTCACTGGCAGTGAAAGATTAAATGATCTCCTTAAGATAACCAACCATGCAGATTTTTTTTTTTGCAAATGAGGCTGGATGTATGAACAATGTGCCATTCAGTAAAGAGCAACTGTATAAGCTTGCCCAGAAAATTTGCAAAACTCAAACTACGCTAAATTACTTTAAGAAGAGAGATGATTGATAAACTCGGACAAGTAGGAAATTATTTTTTGATGAAAGTTATAGGATGACAAGATTATTATTATTTTGGGGATATAGTGTTAATTAGTTGAAACAATGCATAAAAGAGATATATATCACATGCCTTTGTATAAAAAACCTACTACCACATGGCATCTTATGAAGACTCACTTGCAAAATACTTTTACTTTTGAGATGTTCAGAAAGCACTTTCAAGAAAAATTTTTGAAAACTACAACTTGCATTGTTTTGCTCAACCAATACATTGTTGACTTACTACTATGCAAGTGATGAAAGATAATAATATTGCACTTGGAGAAATTCTAAATGAAGAGTACACGAGCTCGTATGATCAAAGAAGCTATACTCTATAATAAATGTAAATTATGGAATCCTTAAATGTTTTTTATTGTCATATGCTTACAATATTTAATGCAAAACAAATATTCAAATGGTTTACAAGCTTATGCACTTAAAAAATGGACTTAAAAAATGGATTGGATTAGACATGTGAAAACAAGTGTGACTTGACATTTCTCAAAGCTTCAAATGAGTTCAGATGCAACAACCTCTTTGTGGATGAAGAAGAATATTCTTCATTTAAAGGCTAGTAGATGCATTAATGACGCATTGTTAGCTGATGAATGTTAGGAGGATGGAATATGTAGGTTTGATAACTTGTTTGAACATTTGCAAATTGTGAAGAATAAATCAAAATCTCTATACAATAACAATTGTAATGAAAGTTCACATATGAATGTGTAGTACGACCTCAATCAGAATGAAGACGATGATGTGATTTGAAAGATAATAAAATAGTTCGTGCTAAAATAAGTGTAAAGTGAACTATTTTAAGCATCCATCAAACTAAATTTGTGAGATCTTGTGCCAAATGTGGTTGACATGGACATGATTCTTGCACATCATTTGAGAATGAAATCAGTGTAAAATTATTTATTTAACCTATTTCAATTTACTTGTTACATGTTATTTGTATTCAATAAATAACTAGGCATGAATACTTCAATTATTGGTGAAGTTGCAAAACAAAGAATATGTGATTCATGTGCATGGACATGCTATTACATAAGAAATTGTCCAAAGTTGACACCCACAGATAAAACATAATTACTAATATGTGTTAAATTTTGAAACAAATATGACATTTTCTATAGTTGTTTGATTTGCACTGAATTTTCTTCTATGGTTGATTAACAATTTCCATAGTTTTACTTTGTTGTGGGACAATAAATTTTTTTTGCTTTGAAGAAAACAACTGATAATAGTTGATGAACTAGTGGGAAACAACAAATTTATTGAATTCCTTAACTACTTAAGATTTCATATTCTCTAGTTTTGTGAAGAATAATTTATTGTCTAAGCTAAACATGAGCATGAAAATTTATTTTTTGAAATTTTAAAGTAAATTTTTAGATCCATTTGAAAGTCGTGAATACTGGTTATAATCTATTGGCATGATAACTTGAAATTTTAAGGTAATTTTTTAGATCCATTTGAAAGTCATGAATACTGGTTAGAATCTATTGGCATGATAACTATATACACTTAAGATGACAATACATGCTTTGTGTGTATTTTTCTCTATTATCTTGGGTCACATGCTACTATAATTTTTTTTATCTCTTCATTCTTTGAAATTTTATGTAATTCCACAATTTTCAACCAATATGGAATTAAACATTTTTTTAGTATTTTATGTAATCTCACAACAATAAATCAATATATATGTTATTGAACTTTCTATTGATATCTTGTATACAATATGAAATCTATGGTGTGAAAATTTATCCATCAAATATGCTCTTTTTGAAAGAGTATATAACATTTACTAATCTGATTTATATAGGATGCTCCTCTACAGTTGGTCAATAGTATCTGCAGTCTAGCCTTTATGTGGAATAAAAATTTTGTTGTTCTAAAAATGATGTCATAATAGTTGATGAATGGTTAGGAAACAAGAATTTTGTTGTTCTATTGATAGAAATGTTAATGGTTGCATGAGATGACTATGATCATATTGCATGAGTGATGTTATTTGGCCTTTTCAATTGTTCATCTTCATAATGATTTTTTGAAATGTAGGTGAATATTTCTGGTTGCACGAAGTGACAAAAGGACAACTCTTTTAAGCAATGTTATTCAGGTGAATGAGGTATACCCACTATCTGATTGAAGACCAAAACCCCTCATCCAATCCATTGTGGATTCAGGTGCAGGGCTTACTTTCAATTCCTCGAAATGCTGCCCTTGCTATACACAACCTTATCAATATCAAAACATATAAGCTTCTATTTGTCACCTGGCTAATGCAACATGGAGACCCGATATATATGGGTTCCTTCAAAAATCTACCAATTAGGACTATATTGATTGATAAGGGCTGATGAAAAGTTAACAGAAAAATGAACATGATAATGTACATGATAATGTACATGATAATGTACATGATAATGTGGGTTCCTCTCAGTTAAGCTCTTGACACATTTACATGTAGCATTTGCATGTCAAATTACAACCACCTGAAAATTTTTAACTGCAAAACAACAAACATGCCTCCTCTCTGATCATCTTCAGGAGATAGTCATGTGCAACTCATGGTGATGCTTTCTTTTGGTGGTTCACCATCCAGACCGGGCACTTTAGCACGATGTACTACATAGTCACTTATACTCCCTAGGCAGGGGCAAAGCCAGAAACTTTTCATAAGGGGGGCCGAATCAAAGTTTCCAAATTTTGACATGAGCCGAAATATTAATTTTTAAAAATTTAGGACAAGTGAAATTTTCTAAAATTTACATGTATTTTTTTTAGAGGGAGGAATGGGGCCAGGGCCCCTATGAGCCCCCACATGGCTCCGCCTCTGTCCCTAGGGACACCCTGCACTACAAAATGCATGAGATATTTGTTAAGATGATCCACGATAACAAAGGAGAGGATATGATCTACGGTTACAAAAAGCAAGGGTTATCCAAAACTAAACAATCTCCTCTTCATAAGGTTAAAATCATTTAAAAAACTGTTTCCTATAATCTTGCCAAAATCTGTTGTGTGAATCTAGTTCATAAAATCAAGGATCTCAAATGTACACAATGACTATAAATATTTGTACTCTCTTGGTTGATTATTGAATAATAGAGAGAGTCGTTAGTGTGGACATAGGCTGGTTTTAGTCGAACCACATTACCTTGTGTGTTCTCCTCTTTCTCTTGTGTGCTTCCATTTTATTAACTTGGTATCAGAGCCCGCATCATCCTCTTTTGGCATCTCCCGAACTACTCCGGCTACACCAGGTACACAATGGAATGCTTTCTCAAGTTTGGTTTAAGTTAAGTTTGACCGATCAAATTATCTTCTCTGGCGTTTTCAAATTGAAAGTGTTATGAAAATTCAAAATTTGATTAAGTATGTTAATGAAAAATGTTCTGCTCCCCTTGAGTTCCTTAATGAAGCACACAGACAAGAAAACTCTGCTTATGATGTATGGTATCATGAAGACCAACTTGCGTTAAATTGGATCAAAGTCATTGTGGTGCATCCTTGAAAAACAGTATGTCTCACAAGACAATCTTTGTATTATTCAAATGAAAAGAGAACTGCAAAATGTCAAGAATGGAGGAACGTCTATGAAGGATTATCTTCAACATATTTGTTTTTTACATGATTCTCTTAGCACTGTGCAGCATTTTGCATCAGATATAGATCTTGTTCTCTATACTTTGAATGGACTGAATTCTGAATATGAATCTTTCGTTACCATGGTTATTGCATTTAAAGATCTGCCTGCATGGTCAAAATTATATGATATGTTAATTACTCAATAGCAGCATCTTGGAATGCTTTCCTCACCTCAGTTGACTCAGGTTGAGGCCACAACCACTGCTTTTATTGTTGAACAAGGCCGTGGGCATGGTAACTATATCGATGGTATGGTAGGGGTAGAGGTCGTAATGGAGGAAGAGGAAACTATGGAAGAAATACTAATATTAACAATTTTAACCAAGCAGTAACTTGTCAATATTGTGGAATAAAAAATCACATAGCTCGACAATGCTATGATATTTATGATATTCCAAAGGTGTTCATGGCCATGGTACTCAACATGAGAAAATCAGATAATGCATCTAGCAGCCAAGAAATTGCCAACAACACTCAAGACTCAGCCTGGTATCAAGACACAGGTGCTTCCCATCATGTGACAAACTCATATCAAAATATGCAAGGTAGAGTCCTCTATCATGGATCTAATTCTATTATTGTTGGTAATGGTAGTAAGATGCTAATTAAAAATATAAGAAACGCGTCCCTACCAAGCAATACATCATCCTTTGCTTTGAAAAATGTGTTGCATGCCCCTGGGGCACACAAGATTCTCGTGTCAGTAGCACGGTTTACCAAAAACAACCAATGTTCCATTGAATTTTCTTCTAATAGTTTTCCTGTTAAGAATATGCAAATGGGCAAGATTCTTCACACAGGACCGCTTGAGAAAGGAGGACTCTATAGATGGACAAGAGAGAGAAAAGACTCTACAGGCAATCCTATCAGTATTGAATATGATGATCAATTAAAGACTGCTAATGCTTCTTTAGTTTCACATAATTCTTGCTCAAATATTCAGTCATGTCATTTGCATCTAGGACATGCTCATTTTCATTTATTGAATTCATTGAAAGCTGCTGGTTTAATTTCTGTTAATGAAAAACATAATTTGGATTTTTGTTCTTCATGTGTGCTTGAAAAAATGCATAAAATTCCTTTTTCTAAGGCTGAGTTTCATGCAACTAAACCTCTTGAAGTGTTACATGCTGATCTTTGGGGGCCAGCACCATGTGCCTCACGAGAAGGGTACATGTATTCTCTCTTGATTGTTGACGACTACTCTCGCTTCATATGGATCTTCCCATTATACAAGAAAAGTGATATGTTTCCATGTTTTAAAACTTTCTCAAGCATAGTGGAGTGTCAACTTGAGACAAAAATTAAAATTTTCCATTCAGATGGAGGAGGAGAATTCATGAACAAAGAATTTACCACTTTTCTTGAAAGCCAAGGTAATCATCGATGGATAACATGTCCTTATACATCTCAGCAGAATGAAACAATAGAAAGAAAACATAGGCATCTGGTGGAAATGAGACTTACAATGACTAACATAGGCATCTGGTGGAAATGAGACTTACAATGACTATTCATGCGAATATGCCACAAAAATTCTGGTTTCATGCCTTTAAAACAGTTGTTCATCTTATTAACAGGTTGCCTATTGCAGACTTGCAAATGATGCCACATGAAAAGCTCCTGTATGAAGTTCCTAAATGAAATCATATAAGAATTTTTGGTGTACTCTATATCCATTGAATGGCCCTAGACGAGCTTAAAATTATAACCCAAAGCTCATGCTTGTGTGTTCATTGGCCATGGAAATTGTCATAAAGGTTATATTTGTTATAATTCAGTTTCCAATCGTATCATCATATCTAGACATGTTATATTTGACGAAGGAAATTTTTTGTACTTTCATTGTGGTTTCTCTCTTACTGCCTCAAACATTTCAAGTTGGCTAAAGTCGTCTAAATCTGAGTGCATTAAACCTGGACCTGTTAATGAGCCAAAAGTGAGTTCACACCTTATTGAGTTGCCTAGACTCATTCCTTGCCAACCAAGTCAATACCATATTCCCTCAATAGTTCAAATTGGTTTTAACCCCTTTGAGTCTCCCACAAATGATGAACCTAGCAACTAGTTAATTGAACCCACTAGATCACATCACATGGTAACAAGGTCCCAAGATTGGACTCATCGATCTAGAATCTTCACCTACGTGACCCAAACGATGTCTGACATTGAACCGACCTCTCTCAAAGAAGTCCAACAAGATCACAACTGGGTTAATGCTATGAAAAGCGAGATGGATGCTCTCTACAAAAAAGAAACATGGGATCTTGTGCCAAGACAGACTCACTTTAATGTCATTGAAAGCAGATAGGTTTACAAAATCAAGCGACACTTTGATGGAATCGTGACAAGATACAAGGCCAAGATAGTGGCCAAAGGATTTAATCAAAGAAAATGAGTGCATTATTTTGATACTTTCAGTCTAATTGTCAAACCGACCATTATTCGTCTTATCTTGTCTATTGCCTTCAGTCATGGATGGTGTATTCAACAACTTGACGTCAATAATGTCTTCCTTCACAGGATGTTGAAAAAAGAGGTTTTTATGATAAAGTCTCCTAGGTTTGACAATTCAGAATTGCCTAATCATGTTTGCAGACTCAAAAAATCTCTTTATAAACTCAAACAAGCTCTCAAAGCATGGTTTGATAGCTTGAAACAGTTTCTTATCAGTGAAGGATTTCCACCACTATTTATTTCTTGATCTATGTTATCTTGACTGGCAGCTCCAAGATAGAAATACAAATTTGTTTAGAAAAACTTAGACAACACTTCTCCCTCAAAGACTTAGGACAAATTCACTACTTCCTTGATTGAGGTACACTTCGACAAAGACCAGCTTGTTCTTTTCACAAGAAAAATATATTCTTGATATTCTTAGCAAGACTGGGATGGAAAAATGTAAAAAAGTTGTTACCCCTACCGTTCCCAACTTACTTCTCTCACGGCATGAAGGGAAAAGACTTATGGACGCTACCCTCTATAAGAGCATTGTTGGAGCCTTGCAGTATGTCACTCTCACTCGACCAGATATTGTCTTTTCTATTAATAAAACATGCTAATTTGTGCATGATCCTAATGATCATCATTGCGGTCATGTCAAACAAATTCTTCGGCATCTACATGGCATGAGCACGTATGGTCTTCAAATTCGAAGAAACCAGTCTATGACGTCGGAAGCATATGCAGATGCCGATTGGGCTGGTTGCCCAGATGACCGACGATCAACTAGTGGATTTGTTACTTTGCTTGGAGGAAATATTATTTGTTGGGGATCAACTAAACAGCACATTGTAGCACGTTCAAGCACCGAAGCTGAATATAAAGCTCTTGAAATTGCCAGAAATTGTTTAATTGAAATCCCTTCTCAAGGAAATCAAGGTTTACATTGTGGGACCACCAATGCTCAGATGTGATAATCTTGGAGCTACTTATCTTGCCACCAATCTTGTTTTTCATGCAAGAACAAAACATATTGAATCGATTTTCACTTTGTTAGAGAGAAAGTTGCCAAAAAGGATGTTCAAATTGAATTTGTCACATCAAAAGAACAGTTGGCTGATATCTTGACCAAAGAATTGACTGGACCACAATTCACTTGTCTAAAGAACAAGCTTAATCTCGTTGACATGAAGATCAGCTTGAGGGGGAATGGTAAGATGATACAGGGTAACAAAAAAGAGGATATGATCTACGGTTACAAAAATCAAGAGTTATCCAAAACTGAACAATCTCCTCTTGATAAGGAAAGAATCATTTCCAAAACTGTCTCCCGTAATCTTGCCAAAATCTTTCATGTGAATCTAGATCCTAAAATCAAGGATCTCAAATGTACACAGCTCTCCTGGTTGATTTATTGAATAATAGAGAGAGTGTTAGTGTGGACTTAGGCTGGTTTTAGCTGAACCATGTTTTCTCCTCTTTCTCTTGAGTACTTCCATTTTATGAACTATATTATCATTCATTTACTGCCAGCTTTTGAAGGTTGAAACAAATAAGGAAAAGCGAACACATGTTAATTAAAAAATACTACTTTTGAAACATGATTAAGCTTACATCTATGTTCCCAACTTTACATTTTTCTTGCTTCCATCAGAGGTAGAGGTTCCATTTCATCTACAACATTTTCTTTCAACAGTATGCATCTTCTTCGATATTCTATGCATATTTATTTTGAAATTGTGTTTATATGGAACATTATATGCAAGCCCTTTTTTTTGTACGTCTAGCGAACAAACGTCTAAGCCTTGCATCCACAACTTTAAATTGCAAACTCATTTTTCTCACCCCCTTTTGTTTTCTAAAATCATTTATTGTTGCAGCTAAATTATGTTCGATAAAATGCACATCTCCTCTTCTTTAGCTAGTTGATGCGTACGTGTTTCAAATGCACCTACCCTGACAATATGTTTTAGTGAATCGATATGCTTATAGCAACTTCCAAAAATATCTATTCCTTCAATAAGTTCATCCAAGCCTATCTCAACATCTAAGTCCATCTCTTTACCCAAAACTTTGTGTAATTAGATCGCTAATGTTAAGAGACACTGGGAAATTCAAAAAACTTGAATAGAAAAAAGGAAAACAAGGCACCAATTAGAACTGAAAAACTGTGCGATTAGGGTTGTATAACTAGTCAAGGAAACTTGAGCTCAACTCAAACTCACTCGGTTAAACTCAACTCGTTTGTTAAACGAATCGAGAGCTTAACTGAAAACTTAAGCATATAAACTAGTCGAGTTCAAGTTGCATAAATGCGACTCAATTAAACTCGAGTAGTAGCATTATTTAGTTTAGTTTTTTTTTTTGTGATTTTCAAACTTAAGATGAAGGAAAGAGATGATGTCAAATGGGGGTAAACGTGTCGAGCTGGAACCACCACTCGGTCTGTCAAGTTGAGTTCAAGCTGCCCATGTACAGCTAGACTCGAACTTGAGCCATGTGCAGCTCGACTCGAGCTTGAGTGGAACTCAAGCCAAGTAAGATATGAGATAAGCCGAGCTCAAGCTGATCGAGCTTGAGCTCGAGCTCCATTCGGCTGGTGTGCAACCCTAGCTGCAATCTCCAGCGCCTTGGGAGCACTTGTACCGTGTTTGAGAGTGTCAACTGCACTCGCAGAGCACGGAAAGCACCAAAAAGCAGAACGTGCGGAACGGAGCGTCAGAAGACTCTGCGTCTGCCGTCAGCTCCCCCCGGAGAACGCCCGACTTGAGGAAAACACCTCGGGTTCTGTCTACCTCTCCTCCTTCACCGCTGCCGGCCATCTCTCCCTTCTCTTCTCCTCCTTCCTGCTGGACCGCCAGCTTTGGATGTCCTGCTGCGATTGGCGCTACCTGCTTCCAGTGCAACCCTCTCTTGCGATCAGCCGCTTCTCGGGTGGCCTCTCCCTCGATCGGCTGTTTTCCCATCATCCTGCTCAAAGGTAAAAAAACACACGCGGACACTCGGTGTGGGAGAGAGAGATGTGACCACATTTCTCCTTTGTCCTTTTCCCTTCTTCCTATCCCCTAGGGCTTCTATTTCTGTGTCACGGTTGTCTCGATTTTGTGGGTCGTCGTTTGGTTTCTGGTCACCCTAAATCAGGACAAGCGAGTTAATCATCTTTCTATTCTTCCTTTTTCACACTGACTGGTATTATCAATGGATCAATTCATGGGTTCGTCTTCTCTCTTGGAGATGTGAGTGTCAAGACTCTGAGTAGTTAATGGATCTTCAGTCCAACTGGGAAACTTCCCCAGAATCAGCTTCGTTTTGGGCAGAGGCTGATGGTGATGAGTTTTTTTTTTTTGGGGATCTTCGTTATCTGGATCAATTAACAGGAATTTTGTGTAATTCAGTAACTTAATTATTTTGGTGTCCGAAGTTTCATGGTTTTCTTCTTCTTTCCAGACTTACTCAAGTGCCTTTTCTTCTATTACGTTTCAGTTTTTAGTTTGGAAGAAATATGGCGGTTGGAGATGAATTGGGTGCTTCCGAGAAGAAATTGAAGGGTGGTAACGTTGATGTGCCTATCTTTAACGCTGAGAATTTGCAGAACAACATGAAAATTATCTATTACAGGTTCTTTTTTGAATCCCTGCGATCCTTTGATGTACTGTTTTTTTGTTCTTTAAGCCTGCAGATTTTTTTAGAATATTTATTAGATGAAAGTCAAGGTATACTTTTGGCGTTTATTGTGCATTTTCTTTTAAGCTAGGAAAAATCGGCTACTTTAGCAATCTTTACTGGCGGATGTACTGCAGTTGTAGCTAGGTTTATGCTTGCTCCCGTGGTACCATAAGCACCAGCAAGGCCAGACCCAAATTATCCATTCAATTAGGTAGAAGATCACAGTTGTTATGGTGGCTAATATGAGATTATGATGGTTTTAAGCCTTAAACACCTGGCTTCTTGCATTTCATATCAGTCTCTGGATTCTATGTTAGTTCTTCTGGATACTAGCTGCTACTATTGTTTAGTTGTAAATATCCGTCTGCCTGAACCGTACGTGGCCAATAAAAGATGAACTCACGTTGGTAACTGTCCACTAATTTACTCTTTGGTAACACATTGCAAATAGGGAATGAGAATCTGATTGGAGAAAAGGACGCCAGAGAGATCGTTAATGTAACATGTTAATTGCTAGAGTTGAAATAAGCTTTTTTCTGAATATGATTGTCTCAGTCACTTGTGAAAGATGGACTTAAGTACTTAAATTTATGTGCTTAAGAAATTTGCTTAATTAGGCCTGTGATAGCTCTTTAAAACTTAGTACTGTGTTAAGTTAGAAAGTAGGGAAGCACAGATGGGAGTAGCACAATAGTTTTATACAGCGAACAGCTAGTAGGAAATATATCTTGTTGAATGAAACAAATAAGGGGTTGTTCTAGCCTCCCAGGAGGCTTTAACGCAACAATCCCAAGATAGATGGACTTTCAGCAATATCTATAAGTATCTAATCATTAATTGTTTACTGCTATTTGCATGATACTCACTGTAACACTGTTTCATCTAGCTCATTTCAGGGTTTCCTGAAAACTCAATTGTTAGAAAAGTTTTAAGCTGCAATACGTTGCGTATAAGGTTGGATGTTATTTCTTAGAATTAATTGTATAGATAAAAAATCTTGATTACATGATTGTTCGTGGATTCTTTTTGCAACAAACCTAAGGCATAAAAAGGTTATGCAAGAAAATTTTCAGAATTTAATGCTTTAGTCAGATAATACATCTATTGGTAGCACATATGAAGCGATTTTCCATATAAGACACCCAAAGGTCCTTTCCTATGTACATTAGTAAGAATATACTTGAAGATGTTTCAAGCAAATAGCAATGATTTAGCTCCTAACAAAACAACAGTCAAATTCATACAACAAAATTTCCTTGAGTGTATATGAAGCTATGTAAATCACGAGGTTTTGCCTAGGCAGTACATTGCACATATAGCATAGGTGGGTATGAAAGGGGAAGGTAAATCCTCAACATATATTCACCATACTTCCATGTTAATGTTGCTTGTTATACATGGCAACTAAAAGCTGCAATAAGTAGTCTGATATGAAAGGGGAAGGTACGTATATCATCAACATATATTCACCATACTTCCATGTTAATGTTGCTTGTTATGCATGGCAACTAAAAGCTGGAAAAACATATAACTGTTAAGTAAAAGGATATTACATATTTAAACAATAATAGTGTATATATCCCCATGCTTCTGGTGCAAAAATCACATGCAACATCAAGAAGAGTAAGGAAACGAAAATCTGCATAAAAACAGGAGAAAAATAAAAAGAAATAAATTAATGGAAAGAAAGAAAGCAGCCAAAGAATGAGATGTAAGAACAATTGAAGAAGAGAAACAATGGCAAAGTAAAAAATGGAAAAAAACTGAATTAGATAGGCAGCAACAAAAAACAAGAGGGAGAAGANGGTAGAAAAGGAACAGAATGGGAGAAGGAAAGGAAAGGAAGAAGAATAAAGGAAGAAAGAGAAAGACCAGATGTATCTCGGACAGACGAGAAAAGACAATGCCTATCTAGGTGCTCTTGGCAATTACTTGAGTGTTTTCATGGAGCAAGTCAACTAGGAAATGGTATGAACATTAATAAGCAAGAATGCAAGATTGTTAGCATGAGTTAAACCAAGTTCACATTTAATGACCATATCTTTCGACTAACTCACTGCAAGTAGCTCTGTGCTCCATGACTTTTGTTCCTTCTTGGTTTGATGCAGTTGACATAACAAGCGTGCCCAAGATTCTTCACATCAAACAGATGATAATTGATAGCTCAAAAAAGAAAACGACAATGTTATGATGTGAAATTTCCTATTAATGCCTACCCATCAATGCTTCAATTTATCAGTCTGGTTCTTCAGGATTCTTTTGGCTGAAATATGGTGCAAGATCCATAATCAAGCCCCCGTATCTTATCATGTTCTGGTTGTGTGGCATTGTTCTTTATGTCACAGTTTATGTATCACAAGAGGTGTGCACTGTTCTTCGTTTCATGATGCTCTATTGAATCTTTCACAGCCCTTCTACTTAATTTGTTGCTTTCATATTTATTTGGTCACAGAAAACCAAATATCATTAGACAAGGACAATTCCAAAATATCATTAGACAAGGAAAACCAAATATCATTAGACAAGAACAATATGCATTTTAAAGATGTTGATGTTAGAAAAAAGAAAAAAAGTACTGGAGGAATATATGTTCTGTAATTGTTAGGTATCGACCATAACTCACCTTTTTTTCTCAAAGCTAGGTGTGTACCACAATTTAGCTCAGATGCTTTATTAATTATGGTTCTGCAATATTTGTCATCTTAAAGGAAGCTTGGCTATGAAACAATAGAAACATTTACTGTGCTTCTTTCCCCATCTGCAGCCGCACCTTTTTGTCCATTATTGGTGGTGTGGTAGCTGGAATTTTGGGGTTCACTGGTATGATGGGCTTCATATTTTATTTCTTGATTATGGTGGTAACTTCTCTGGGAATTGCAATAAAGGCAAAGTTTTCTATTCATAACTACTTCGATTCTTGGAACCGGGTTCTGCTTGATGGCTTCTTTGGCGGCCTCATGGTATGTTGCTCTCTCTGAGGTTTTATCTGTAGCTAACACTTTCCTTTGATGTAAGGATGTGATGTGTCATGTATAAAATGCATTATTTGGGTATCATTGAGCATCACTCGTATACCAGTAAAGGCACAGCATCTGGGTGTCGGAACATATTGTAGTGAAACTGAAACTGATAAAGAACTAGTTTGACCCTTCAAACCAGGAAAAATAAAGCTCTGCTAGTACTGAGCATATCCATGCCAAGGCTGCAGCAAATCCAGAAATTGATTGTTATTGCTTGAGCTTCCCTTTCTTTCCTTTTTGCAATTTCAGAAAGATATCTATAGACCTTAGCTGAGTACAGTGCATGGTCCGTAAGTTGCTTTCTATATGGTGGCTTTATTTTATTTTTATTTCGATTTCATTGATCATCATATTTAATGAGGGAGAGTTTTGTTTCTGGGGTTGACCGGCATGCCCTTATGGTGATAGAAAAAATGAGTTTAATCGACGTAGTTAGTAATAAGTCATCTGTTTGTCATGCTCATAGTCTTCCAATATCGATTCCCTTTTCCTCCCCACTGTTTTTGTGCTGGCATGAAGTGTAAAATTTTACCTATTTTTCAATTTCTTGGCCTGTTAATTGTAGGTTGAAATGTTTAAGGATCTACTAACTTTGTTTTTCCTTTATTGCAGTCGTTTGTGCTCTTCTGGACGTATCCTTGTTATTTTGTGGTTCTTGTTTTCAGAATCTGTAAAAGTTTTTAAGTTGTTCCCAACGAGTTGCTTATGTTTATCATGATTAGTTGCATATTTGTGAATCTTTTCCTTAATTTTCTTAGATTTGCGTATGACATTGTGCATATATTCTGAGAGCTGATGACAAAGATTTTGTGGTTGGAGGGCATTGGAGGACAATTGACTCTTAGAAGAATATGATGTTTGCTGAGAGTTTATGTTTGGCTACTCACAAGATCCGAACAATTTTGAAGTTTATCTTTGGCTACTCAGTAGATCTGAACAATTTTGAAGTTCCTTGTAATATCTCATTCATGTTCTTTATGCTAGAGATTTAATCCTTTATGGATGTAGAATTTCTGCAGCAGAAAGAAGATGATTTGTTCTGAGTACATATTTTGCTTTCTCGAACCAGCACAGAGATTCCTTTCCTTAGCCGAGCTAAATTTGGAATCTTCCTACTGAAGATCAAATACAAATTGCTCTTGGAATTCACTCGAGAGCTCTCAAGATTCTCAGGGGATGCCTTTATGGCTTTCAAAAATGTGTGCCTCTTCTCACCTGTTTTATTAAAATATAAACCGAAGTAGAATTTATTATATCGTCAACACTTTTCTCGATCATTATTCTATTTTCATTTGTTTTCACTGTCTTTTGAATGCAAACCTTTCAAATCACATGTTTTTGTACCTTGGGATTTTTTTTTTACCAACATCGATCTGTTGCAGGCAGCTCATGAAGACAAGCCACTTTATTGCTTAATTGTTTTTTTTTACATTTAACTATGTGAAGTTTTGACAAGGAAATGAAGTGAAAAATGTTTTAGTAATTTTGCAGTTATTTGCAGCAGAAACAGATTATAGCATTTGCCTGGTGGTTTCTGGCGACAGCAGATCCCATAAATATAATCCTTCTTTTCTCATCACTGCGTAAATGACGAGCATATCCGAATATGTAAAGTGGTGCTCTTTCTTGAAAATTCTCTGACCTTGTTAAGTCATTGCATTTTGTTAGCTTGGCAAGACCGACAGATCGTGCACGATTGGGGTGGGATGGATGTGAAACTAAGAAAGGCCAACCCGACGTGGGACTTAGAAAGGCCATATGCTACTGCATCAGAAATGCTCTGTTAATTGCAAGTACCAAAACCATCTGAATAACATGTTTCTTATAAGCATCGGAAATGGCAGCAGTGCTAACGCTATGGCTGGGATGTTATCACTTTGGATTACATTTCCAGAATTAAGTGGTCGTTGTCCTTGCTGTACCATAGCTAAAAATATTTGTGGTTGAATAACAGAAATAAAATATATTAACTATTCTTTTCTGTGTTTGAATTATAGGGATACAAGTTGAGTAGCGTATTTACTTTCTGCTGAGCTGAAAGTGATCAATTGAAAGTTTAGTTTCACTGCAAGTAGTGCATCCATGGCATAAAATGAAACTACTCTAATACCTTTGCTCCTTAGGCCCATGCAAGAGAGAGATTGCCACATTACCCAGATTTCTAATTCTCTACCAATAACAAGAACAGTATACAAGCTACCAAAATCTCAACGGTTCTATATTTCATCATCATGCATGACCTTACATCACCTCAGCGTGATTTCGTATTCTTTTACAGGCTCCCTCACTCCAACTAAGGATGACCTCTTCTCAGTATCAGTCTCTAACAAGGAAACGCAAGTACAAAAGACTCATGATCTTACAGTAAAAATTTGGATAGTACTTCTTTGACGAAGTTTTCAACATCCCTTGAACCTGTGCAGCATGAGATTGTTGTTCATCAACTTAGAAGACAGTGTAAGAAGTAGACCTTCAAAGCGGGCTTGTACGAATGTCACAAAAAGATCATTTCAGTGTGTTTATAACCATTTTGACATGGCATTCTCCATTGTATTATTGGATAATTTACCAAAATACAACACGATCAGACAGAGCTCTGGCTAGACAGGATGGTTGCCCGGCATTTTCCACACGCACGCACACAAAGAGAGAGAGAGAGAGAGAGAGAGAGAGAGAGAGAGAGAGAGAGAGAGAGAGAGAATCAGCTGCCCACCATATCGAGCAAGCGGGGTAAATTGTCCATGTGATTTAGGTGGCTATCGTTAGTGGTGGCGAAGGTGTTTAATTATGAGGCAGGAGATCTAATCCTCATTCCTCAAATACTTAGGTCTCCCTTTTCTTCTGTCTTATGAAGAATTAATCATGCACTCAAGTATCGATAAGTTATAAGGGAAATTACAACCATAGAAATCTCATTCCCCCTCTTGCAGGCTGCATCGCTCTCATCAAACATGTCCTCACCTCCCTACCTCATTTCCTCGTATCCACATTCATCATGCCGACCACAGCTGAGAAGAGTATAAATAGTATTCTCAAAAAATTCATGTGCGGAGTTACTTATAATCATTGTAAGAGCCATCCAAAAATTCTTGTGGGGAGGTACTTCTAATCATTGTAAGAGGCATTTTGTTAGCTGATCCAAGAGGTTACCAAGTCGTTGCAATTTGGTGGTGTGACTATCATCAATCGATTCTCTGGTGATCGAAGACAACCTTATAGGCCGAGTTGCTAAAGCAATTGGCCTGAAGTTTTGAATCCTACTAGCATCCTGCTTTTTGAGGATGGCCAGATGAGAACAATCTATGATTAGGTTTATTGGCCAGCTTACCTGTCATTAGGAAACAGTTAGCCATCTTCGTGATCTTTCTGCCTATCAAATCCCAATAAGATGCTAGAAACCCTTCCAGCCCTACAGCACTACCTGCGTCAGAAGTGAATACAATGTTTTTAATCTCCTCTATCACCGTGGGTCATAGGAGGAAATATTTTCTTTATCCATGACCTGCAAACCAAAATCAGGGCCCAGAATGACCTCACAATTACCGTCTTCCGTCCCCAAGATCAATAAAATCTGCATCACAAACCTGTTTAATGTATGCCGGATACTGGTCGCTTGCCAGATCTATTCAGTCTCCAGATCTATTGAATCTTGTTGGACCAACCCCCCCGGGGATCTGATTGCAACGCACCTGTATACAGGCAGCTTCCAAACCTACTCAACATTTTGTCTGCATTCCTCACGTCTGCTCCAATGTTTAAAGTAGCAGAACGTGCCATACCTGCTGGGAGACTTTGTAATAAACCTAACATTGAACAGTAGAGGCAAGCGATCTGAGAAACGATAGGAAGAATTTTGAGAGAACTACAACTCCATTTCTCCCGCTAGGAACGACTAACAAAGCACCAGTCGAGCCTACACCAAATGCTTGTCTTCCAATCTATTATTTGACCAAGTAAATCTTCTATGAGGATCTTTCAGGGCAACCAGGTTACCATTAAGATATGAAACTATTTACTCCACAGGAGCCTCATTAGGCTCTCTTCCGGTTTTGTCAGCGAAACCAGACATGACAGTAAGATCTCCTCACAAGAGTCACAACAGAGGTGAGAACAGTATCACCCACCTAAAAAAGGACCTTCCTACGAACCACCGGATCATTTTGCGTACACATACCAGTAAAAAGTTGTCTCCAGATTCTTTATCCACGCAAGAAAATATGCGCGTCGGATCCCAGGCTCCCACAATTCTAGCAATGCCTTCACAAAAAGAGGCGTTGGCAGCAACTGCGTAATTCCGGGAGGAAGAACTCCACCTTCGGACTCTATCTTCATGTGGTATATCAAGCTGAAACCAAATCTCTGGTGTCTATTCAATAATGAGCGAAAAACATTCGTTGTGGCCTGCGAGCAAGTCCGCGGATGTTCCATACCAGAACTTCATGAAGAGGCTGATGGCAAGACATGAACAATAGGGGGAAACCCTGCTGCTTCTTGTTGACCCGTATCTTGTTTCTCCATCTCAAACTCAATTGCATCGTCTGGAGCTCTACAGGCTCCTTGTCTTTTGCCGTCAGACCGGTCTTCGGACTGCCACTGAAGAAGGTTACCATTTACCAAGTTCCTTCAGCAGGGGTCGATTCCACTGTCCCTTTCTCGAGCGATTCTTGTTCGAGAGTGACTCTCCTTTGCGTAGACCGGCAAAATCCCTTTCTCACCGACACCTTCTGGAGTTACCGACTTAAAGGAAAAACCAAGCGGCAGGTCCTCCTCTGATTCCCCCATAAAAGGATTGTCCAGTTTAATCAGATATGCTGACAGCAACTTGTTTCCGACAGAACGCTCTGGGAGGTCAGATTGTGGGGAGTCTGATTTACGGTGTGTTGGGCTGACCAGTGTCGTCTAGGCCGTCCGTTAAAGGCGAGAAACAGTTTCCCTTCGTCATCAATTTGATTGACAAGTTCTCTCTAGATGGTTGGCGGCGCGTTCCATGCCTCTCATAGTGTGACGGGTAAGGATCCTGCTCTAAAAAGACAAAGATTCAAACATGGTTAGTTATACAAGAAAGGATTCAAACTCAACTAAATCTGCATACATGGGGCTTTCAGAGTCCCCAAGTAGGAGTTTTTAATAGTCCCATAGTGAAAAGAAACTAAAAACTTACCCACCTCACTTCGCGAACCCCTGTTTTGTGCTTACGCCAAATTCAGTAGTAAGGGACCCTATTTTTTGCACTGCAGCCACTTCCGATGCTTCCAAGAGATTTATGTTTCCCAGGTGATTTTGGTAGCTCTAGAGAGTGATTCACTTGCAGTTAACTAACAGAGCATTTCCTACGCAGTAGGGTTGCATATGGCCTCTCTTAGTTTCCGTCCATATCGGCATTGGCAAGCTAGTAAAATGCAAAATGCACTGTTCAGTTAATCAATTTTGACTTAACAAAATCAGAAATATTGAAGAAAATGCACCACTTGACGGATGTGGAGATGCTTGTCTTTTTAGCAGTGATGAGAAAAGGAGGATTATATCTATGGGATCTGTTGTCATCAGTACCACCAGGCAACTGCTATAATCTGTTTCTGCTGCAAATATCTGCAATATTAATACATTTTTACTTCATTTTCCTGTCAAAACTTCATATAGTCAATGTAAAAAAAATTAGGCAATAAAGTGGCTGTCTTCATGAACTGCCTGCAACAGATCGATGTTTGCAAAAAAGAAAAATCCAAATCAAGATATTGAGCACGTGATTTGAAAGGTTTTGCATTCAAATGATGGCGAAAACAAATGAAAAATAGAACAATGATAAAAAGAAAGTATTGACAATATGATAAAGTCTACTTTGGTTTATATTTTATAAAACAGGTGAGAGGAGGCGCGCATATTTGAAAGCCACAAAAGTATTTCCCCTGAGAATCTTGAGAGCTCTCAAGGTTGAATTCCAAAAGCAATTTGTATTTGATCTTCGGTAGGAAGGTTCTTGTCAACATTTTTCAGCAAATTCAGCTTGGCTAAGGAAAGTAACCTCTGTGCTGGTTCGAGAAAGCAAAATATGTACTCGGAACAAATCCTCACCTCTTTGCTGCAGAAATTCCGCATCCATAAAGGATTAAATCTCTAGCATAATGAACATGAATGAGATATTACAAGGAACCTCAAAATTGTTCACACTTCTGAGTAGCCAAAGATAAATTCTCAGTTCTAGTTCTTCTGAGAGTCAATCGACCTTTGATGCTCTCCAACCACAAAATCTTCGTTATCAGCTGTCAGAGTATATGCACGATGTCATATGCAAATCTAAAAACATTAAGGAAAATATTCACAAACATGCAACTCATATGATAAGCATAAGAAACTCATTGAGAAAAATTTAAAGCTCTTTACAGATGCCGAAAGCAAGAACCACTTAAGTAATAAGCATACATCCAGAAGAGCACAAATGACTGCAGTAAAGGAAAAACAAAGTTGCTAGGTCCTCAAACATTTCAACCTGCAATTAATAGGCCATGAATTGAAAAAATAGGTAAACTTTTACACTTAATTCCAGCCAAAACCAGTGGGGAGGAAAAGGGAATGGATATTGGAATACTATGAGCATGACAAACAGATGACTTATTGCTAACTACGCCTGCGTAACAGGCAAGCCTCTTGGTGCCTGATTAAACTAATTTTTTTCTATCAACATAAGGGCATACCTAGGACAACCCCAAAAACAATATTCTCCCTCATTAAAAATGATGATAAATGAAAATGGAAATAAGAAGAAAATAACGCCAGCATACAGAGAGCTACAAGTTTAGCAGTTTATGAAACATGGTCAACACCTTACAGATCATGCACTGTATTCAGATAACACTATAGATATTTTTCTGAAATTGCAAAAAGGAAAGAAAGGGAAGCTCAAGCAATAAAAATCAATTGCTGAACTAGCTGTAGCCTTGGCATGGATAAGCTCAGTACTAGCACAGGTTTATTCTTCCTGGTTTGCAGGATCAAACTAGTTCTTTTTCAATTCTACCACTATATGTTCCAGAACCTAGATGTGGTGGCTTTACTGGTATGATGCTGAATGATACCCAAATAAAGCATTTTATACATGAGCCATATTACATCTTTATATTACACGAAAGTGTTAGCTACAGATAAAACCTCAAAGTTAGCAACATACCATAAGGCTGCCAAAGAAGCAATCAAGCAGAACCCGGTTCCAAGAGTCAAAGTAGTTATGAATAGAAAACCTTCCCTTTTCTTGCAATTCCCAGAGAAGTTACTGCCATAATCAAGAAACAAAATATTAAGCCCATCATACGAGTGAATCCTATCACACCACCAATAATGGTCAAAAAAGTGTGGCTGCAGATGGGGAAAGAAGCACAGTAAACGTTTCTTTTGTTTCATGGCCAAGCTTCCTTTAAGATGATAAATATTGCATAACTGTAATTAATAAATCATTTGAGTTAAATTGTGGTACACACCTAGTTTTGGGAAAAAGGGGTGAGTTATGGTCGATAACCCAACAATTACTGAACATATATTCCTCCAGTTTTTTTTTCTCAGCCAACAGAAATCCTGAAAAACCAGCTTGGCTAATAGATCGAAGCTTTGATGTGTAGGCATTAAAAATGAAATTTCACATCATAACATTGTTCTTTTCTTTTTTGAGTAATCAATTATCGTCCATTTCGATACAAAGAATCTTGGGCATGCCCGTTATGTCAACAGCAACAAACTAGGAAGGAATAAAAATCATAAATCAGAGCTACTTGCAGTGAGTTAGTAGAGAGAGATGCAGTGATTAAATGTGAACTTGGTTTAACTCTTGCTAACAATCTTTGTTTATTAATGTGGAGATACTATTCCTAGGGGGCTTTTGCCACATGAAAACATTTTAAGTAATAGCCAAAGGCACCTGAATAGACATTGTTTTCTTTCTTTTCTGTTTTGAGATAGATCTGCTTTCTCTTACTTTGTTTATTCATCTTCCTTTTTTTTCCTTCTGCCATTCTGTTCCTTTTCTGCCATCTGGAGAAAATTCTTCTTATTATTCTTCTTCCTCTACAATCTGAGGCAGCTTTTTTTCTCTTTTCTTTTGCTTCTTTCTTCCTCGTGCTTTTCTGTTGCTGCCTATCTGATTCAGTTTTTTTTTTTTTCCATTTTTTTCTTTGCCAGCTTTCCTCCTCTTGTTGTTTTGTCTAGTTCTTCAGCTGCTTTCTTTCTTTTCATTAATTTCTTTCTTCGTATTTTCTTCTGTTTTTGTGCAGATTTTCTTTTCCTTGCTCTTGATGTTGCATGTGATTTTGCACCAGAAGCATGATGAATGTAGATAGTTTAAATATGTAATATCTTTTTACTTCACATTTGTATGTTTGTTCAGTTTTTAGTTGCCATATATTCGTTCCTAATATTTTTTTTTTATAATGATTATAATGGAAGGGAATTCCATGACAAGGAACATGAACATGGAAACTGAGATGAATAAGTTGAGGATTTACGTACCTTCCGCCTTTATACCACACTACTAATTTAGGTTCTAGCTTGGGCTTTTAGGGTTGAGATTTGAAACTAAAATCATTGTCACAAATATCGTTTTCAGGTATCAAACAGCGAGGTTTTTCTCGGGTATAATCTGATAGAGTTGTCTTTCTCGGAAAAATCTCGGCAAGTTTTTAAAAAGTTAAAAGAAAGATCCTACTAATGACATGTTAAAAATGTGAAAATAAAAATGTGAAAACTAAAAAAAATGTAAACAAACGCAAAAATATGCAAACAATAAAAAATAAAAAAATGGAAAAGGGTGAAAAAAAATTGCAAGAATGTCAAAAACGTGTTTATTTTAGATTTTCGTTTTTCAAAAAACACGTTTTCCCCCTTTTTCATCTGACCTATTTTTTACATTTCTTTGATGTTTTTTTTCAAATAAAACATGTTTTCTGTGACACTGAATTCAAGATAGCAGTTGGGATTTTAGAAAAGTAGAAGATTTTCTATGTGCTATAACATTGACGACCATTATAGTTAAATTGTAAATTTGCTCTTTTTATGTTACAATATATAGCCATTAAACTATCTTTCAAGCTTTTAATTATATTTACTTTTCATGTTATGATATGTCTAATGTATAAATCATATGTTCTAACTGTTGAAATATAGATTAATAGTCATTTTCTAATCAAGAGATATATTTTTGTAAAAAGTTGTTACACCTAAGAGTGTATTTATTTTTTAAAATATTTTCTTGGATGTCTAGTACCATACCGCACCCACCTATGCCAATTCACTGCCTAGGCAGCACTTCGTGCTTTTGACTACATAGCTTCATATGCACTCAAGCAAATTGAATTTAACAGTTGTTTCGAATAATTTCAAATACTTAAAAGGAGCTAAATCATTGTAACTGCTTGAAACATCTTCAAGTACATTATTACTAACGTACATAGGGAAGGACCTCTGGATATGTTATGATGGAAAATACCTTCATATGTGCTACCAAGAGATGTGTTATCTGACTAAAGCATTAAATTCTGAAATTTTGCTTGCATAACCTTTTATGCGTTGGGTTTGTTGCAAACAGAATCCATAAACAATGATATATGCTGGTGTTCTGCAAATACTTAACTTTTTTCAAATGCAAGATGAAAATGTAAGCAGGAAATGAAACTTCATGAAATTGAGATTGCTAATCTATACAGTTCACTTGAGGAAATAACATCCAACCTCATTCACAATGTATTGCAGTTTAAAACTTGTCTTACAATCGAGTTTTCAGGAAACCCTGAAATGAGTTGGGTGAAACTGTGGGCATCATGCAATAGCAGTAAAAAATTAATGTTTGCACTTGGAGATATTACTGAAAATTTATCTATCTTGGGATGGTTGCTTGAAGCTTCCCAGAAGGCTGGAATGATAACCTATTTGTTTCTAGAACTCAGTGTGCTTATACATCAATAGCATTTATTTCCTACTAGATGTTTGCTGTATAAAATTATTGTGCTAGTCTCATCTATCCTTCCCTGCTTTCAAGCTTAAGAGAGTACTAAGTTTTTAGCTATCACAGACCTAATTAATCAAATTTCTTAAGTACAAAATTAAAGTACTTAAGTCCATCTTTGACATTTAAAATAGTCACAAATAACGTCTCGGAGTTTTAAACAGCAACCTTTTTATGGTCATTTTTTAAAAAATTTAAAAAACCAAAAATGAGGGAAAAATAAAATAAGTGAGAAACTAATAACACAAACATCACAAGATAAGTAGATTTACAACAAATAAAAAATAGAAAATGAAAAAAAAACTTTTTGGCATTAAAAAACTGGAAAAATGAAAGAAGTGAAAAAATGAGTTTTTTTCGTTTTTAATGTTTTTTTAAAAAAAACGTGTTTTTTTAGTTTTAAATGGCCATTTAATTTATCACGTTTTTTTTGCTTTTTTTCGAAAAAAACGCATTTTCTGTGACTATTAAATACACAAGTTACTGAGACAATCATATTCAGAAAGAAGCTTATTTCAACCCTAGCAAGTTATGTTCTTCAATAAGGATCTCTCTGGCTTTCTCTTCTCAAATCAGATTCTCAATACCAGTAAACTAGCAAAAAAACACATTTTTTTTTCTTAAAAAAGGAAGATTTTGATAATAATTCTAGTAGAGACAAGATATCTCACCATGACTACCTCTTCATTTATAATCACTATAAATAACTACAGATATATGTTGAGGAGCTTGTATTAGTTTTTACATGAAGAATTGTAGATAAGCCAAAAACATAAAAATGAAGGTCTAACTGCATAAACTTGCAAGTAAGAAACAGAACCAAGCAAAATGTTCCAGAAACACAACCAATAATATCTCAGGGTAAAAATTATCTTGATAAATATGCGGGAATTTTGTTTCAGGTAGTTACTTTTAGGAGATGGGCGCAAAATGTGCAGCAACACAACTCTGGAAATGCCCTCCTTGAAGCATAGACAACCAGTTGACTTCACCAGAGAATGATGCATCTTCTATCAACCAGAAGCTCTCAAAATTCAAAATGCCTATGAATCTGTTCTCAGTTTTCCTATCAATTTTTTGTCAACATTTTCATAACAACCCCAAGATCATCGACACAATGTACTGACGGAATGCATCCCTGTTCAATAATAGTTTTCACATCTACAAGGGAGAGATCATCTTCACATATTTTGCACAGTAACTTCAACAGTGATACGTAAGACTTTTCATCAGGAGTAGGACACTTCTCTTTTTCAATCATCTCTCTCAAAATGCTTAAAGCTGCAACAAAATCTTCCATGACCACAAATACATTTATCAGTTCTACAAAGAGGAAGGAGTCTGGATCGAGGCCCTTGATCTGCATGTCACGATAAAACTGCAGTGCAGTATGTACTCTGTTGCACTTGCATAGTCCACGTATCAAAGCTGTATATGCTATCTTGTTTGGAGAACAACCTTTATTTTCCATCTCATTCCACAGCATTAGGGCATCCTCCACTCTTCCAGAATTGCACAGTCCGTGCACTAAAGTCGTGTAAGTAATCACATTGGGCAGCCTTGCTTTAGAATTCATTTTGGAAAACCAAAAAAATGCCAGGTCAACCCTCTCATTTTTGCACCATGCATCAATTATTGAATTATAACTAACCACTGAGGGTACAAGACCCTTCTCCAATACCTCATTCAAAAGGTTTTCAGCCTCAGGTATTCTTCCAGCCTTGCAAAATCCATGCATAAGAATGTTATGACACACCATATCAGGAATACAACCATTTTTAGACATGTCATAGAAGAGCTTAACAGCATTATCCAGTTCTCCCTTTTTGCACAGTCCATGTATAACTGTGGAATAGACGATCATATCTGGTTGTACTCCTGCTTGAACCATGCTATCCAAGAAATTACATGCTTCTATTACCTTTCCTCTAACACATAACTTCTTTACAAGCAAGGTACAATGCTTTATCCATGGTTCACATCCCTCAGTTTGCATCTCCTTAATCAGGTCAATGGCACTGTCCACATTCTCTCTTCTACAAAGACAGCCAAATATGGAATTGTAAGTAAAGTGGTTGGGCTCAAATCCAGAGTCCTTCATATTTTTTAGAACAAGCTGAGCTTCCTCGAACCTATCGAAGTTGCATAGTTCATGGATTAGATTATTGTAAATCAGCTGATTTCCTTTACATCCTATTCTTCGCATATCTTTCAAAAGCTCCAAGGCAGAGTCCAAGCTGGAGCTCTTACATAAACCACCTAAAACAATACTAAAAGAAGAAACATTTGGCAGCTCGGCCTTCAGTTTCAAGGACACCATGCTTAGGGTCTTCAAAATGTGTTCCGTAGGCTCACCTGTTGCTGATGCCACCATCACTTGCAAAAGTGATCGAGCTTTTTCCACCTCACCACACGCAACAAGCCCTTCAAGAACTGCATTGTAAATGAAAATCGAGCTACCTATGTTCAAAATTTTTGCTTCTTCGAGCAACTTCTCCAAAATTTCCATCTTTCCCTCTGTACATGATGCTGCTACAAGATTCCCAATGATTGCTTTATCAGGAAACACCCCCGAGTCCCTCATCTCCATATATAGATTAAAAGCTTTAAAATATTCTTTGTTCTTACAGAGATCCTCAATAATCACACTGTATAAACCCACATCCCTTCCAATACCATCTTCCTTCATCTTATCGAATAGCACCAAAGCCTTGTCAATTCTATTTTCCTGCTTAAACCCATGGATCAAAACATGGTAGGTCTTCTTATTCAAATTCAGATTCATTCTCTCCATTCTTTCTATCAATTCAAAAGCCTTATCAACGGCCCCAGATTTGCTAAATCCAAGAATCAGGATCGTGAATGCATGTTCATCAGCCCAACCATTAGCACACATCTTATCTAGAATTCCCATAGCTTCAGTCAATCTCCCGGAATTGCAGTATGCCTGAAGAACGGCTGTCAATGTAAACTTATCAGCTCCCAGACCAGAATCATTCATCTCCTTCAACCTGACCTCCAGTGAGTCATAGCGCCTGCATTTTGTCAAGGCCTCCAACAAACAAGTATAGGTATAGCTACTAGGAACACAATGCATCATGCCAGCGTTATCGAACACATAATTCGCTTCATCAGCCAATCCTACGCTACCCAAACACCTTATCAGGAAACCCAATGATCCAGCCGTCATGGAACACCTGCTCCCAACCATGTTCTTCACCAGCACCATCAATGGACTCTTCAGGTTAGCTCTAGACAAAATTGAAGCCATGGCATTGAAGGTATAACGGTTGTGCCTAAACCCTTCTTGTTTTTCAGCCCACAAGAAGAACTCGTAGGCACAATTCCATCCACACTTCAACTCTCTCAAAACAGACTCCACAGTCTCAGTGGTGAGAGTCCTCCCCAGTAGACACAACATCTCCTCGCGGTTTCTTTGCACTGGTTTCTTTGAGAATATCGACCAGAGATCATAAACGGGATTGACGGGGAAATACTCGAACGAGTCAGAGGACGCAACATCATTAAAATAGTTGGATATGGTGGAAAGGGCGCGGACCCCGCCAAAAACGTTTACATCTCTAAATGAGGATAAGAAGCGACTAGTTTTCATGAAAGAACCCATCGAGATGAAGCTTAAAGAGGAGAAGAGAAGAAGACCTGTCTCCACCTGAGAGAGGTGAGGAAACGTCAATGGAGTCGGGAGAATCACAACCAGGTGTAATACTCGAAGCAGGAAACAGGTATTTTTCCAGCGATATTTGGGCGGGAGGAAGAAACAGATGAATACGAAAAAATCCGCAGTAGGGATGACCAGAAGTCCATCAAAGTCTGTGCGGCGACCTGCAGAGGGAAGGAAGAACAGGGAATCAGGTCAGGTGGTATCACGAGGCAAGGAAATTTTTGTGCTTCCACAAAAGTTGGTTACCCAGAAATAACGTAACCATTAGGATTGGACTTGAACTTGTTTTTTTAACCATCTTGAACCCATCCGATCAATTAAAGAGCCAGCGTCTACCGGTTCAAAAGGTTTTAGAACAGAAATTGGGGCATTTTGGTTGATTGTTTTATGCACTCTTTGATATGTTTTATGTAATCTTGTTCTTTCGGGACCATAGTTGTCAAACCTGTAACTCAAACTCGAATCAACTTATGTCAGTGAGTTGATTTGGTGACTTGGATAGATTAAGTCATAAATTTTTATAACATAGTTTTTTATCGACAGATGAAGAAGATTAATGTGTTGGTACTTGGTGATATTTAGTAAACTTGGTGATATTTCACAATCTACAAAATAACAAACTTCAGTTTTCAACAGTACAACACAAAAAAAAAAAGTAAACTCAAGCGACTGGCTAGTTGGTTTATCATATGTAACTTTGTTTCTTATTGTTTTAAAGTTCACATTAGAAGTCTTCTTCTCCTCTTTTTTCATGCATGTTGAGAAGCAAAGTACAACTCATATTGGAAGCCAAAACACTCAACAGCCAATACTCCAAGACCCTGAAAGAAGCAAGAATGTGTGAGACGTTTATCCCTTGGCTATCAAAATCAGCTTAGTTAAACCTACCACGCATCAAATTTTTTTATCTAAAAAACATCGTTATAAAAAATTTCATTTCTTATGAGGCACAACATATATATGAAGTGTTTGAAAGGTCTAAAATTTATTGTATTACTGCGTCTCAACTAAAAACAATCTAGCTCTGCCATTGAAGACAAGACAGCTAAAACTAGACTTAGCAAACCTGTTACTCAAGATTGGGGGTAGAGAGACAAGGGAACCTGGCAAGCAGGGGCGGAGTGAAGGGGGGGCCGCCTAGGCCATGGCCCCACCCCAACCAATGATTTTTTTTTTTTACATTGAAAAAATAATACTTTTTAATTACGTAATGTATTTTTTTGTATTAGAATTCAGTTTGGCCCTACCCGGATCTAAAGGTCGGACTGTCGGCCCACCCCTGAAGAAAATCCTAGCTTCACCCTTGCTGGCAAGGGCCATGAAATTTTACATGTTAAAAATGTTTTTCAAACATCACTGCCAAGATTATTTTCCTTCTTTTTTTCTTTTCTTTCTAAACGCTAATGTATGGATCATCCAGCACTACGTGTCATAACCAATTGAACAGCAGGGTAGATTGGCACAACAATGAATATATATATATATATAATGAAAAGTTAAAAAAAAAAAGGAGACACCAGAAATTAAGTGGTTCCGTCCAAAAAGAACCTACGTCCACGGAAAGGGAAAGAACATTTTATTCAGCCACAGACCAAAATACAGAGATGATGTTTTTCCTTTCTTAACATCAGAATTTACAGCAGTATTCTGATAGGATGTAATAGCATGAATTTTTTGGATTCTACAACATGTTCCTTCTTGATCTCATTGTAATCTTCCCCTCCTATGTTTATCGCCTTATCTCCAAATTTGTAAAGCTCGAGATGATAGTTTGCTTTTTTCATCTTATCGCAATCTTTTAACAGCTGCTCTTTTACCACCAACACCTGTTTGTGGGACAATTTTAAGGGAAAAAAAAAACAACCTTGCAAGTTTGTTCATGGGAGGTGACTGCCGACTCTCATTGCCAATGCATATAAAAGCAAAGCAAAAGTTTAGAGGAAAGATGCTAAGCATCAATCTCCTCACCAAAAACTAGCTGCAACACAAACACTACAGCTTTTGACCAAAAAGAAGAAATAAAGAGCCCTACCATGCAAGGATCTACTAGACTGCTCCATGCCAATATTCCAGCTTCCATCCCGAAGCCCAAATCTATACTACAAAAAATCGAGGATTTACCGACGTGCACGGAAATGAGGACGACGTCCATAAATACGAGATTTGTCGACGCGTGGAAAGGAGGACGTCGGTGATTTAGCGACGCGTAAGGACTTCCTCAGCCTGTACTGTGTCGGCAGATCCTCCACAATAACGACCAAACTTCTGTTCCATAGCTTTCCCCATCGATCTGGAATTTTGCCTTCTACCCTTTACCATTTCCTTTATCTTCGGTTTTTAATTTTAATTATTTAGAACAAGTTTAATTGTTCCAATCAGGGCAGAGCTAAAAATTTTTCATGAGGGAGGTCGAATTAAAGTTTTTAAATTTTGATAGAGTCCAAAATATCATTTTTTAAAAATTTTATATAAGACAAGTAAAATTTTCTAAAATTTACAAAAAAAAAAATCTTTTAAGGAGAGGCCAAGGCCCTTACGAGCCCCATCCCTGATTGTAACGCTTCTGATTGTATAAAAAGAGTCCGCAGTGACTTTCAATAGTCTAGCAGATATCGGCAGCAGGGACCGAGGCAGATGTGGCCACCGTGTCAGCAATTGCCCAAGCACCGACATTTTTTTTATTTCAGAATAATTTTTTCATTTACAAATTTCAAAAAAATTTTAAATTTTATAACTAGTACCCATTAACCAAAATTTTCTGACTTCATTTCTAGGTGTTCATTCAATTATAGCACTTTTTCATCAATTCAAACCTCACTTGATTTGATGCCATTAGTGAATATCTCTACTTAGGAATTTTCATCGTCCCATACTTGACTAAAATCCAGATCCATACTTCTTTCGCTGCCCTACAACCCAAAAGAATGTGATTGTTGATCTTTTTTTTGCATGCAGAGTGGGGATTGTTTACTGTTGAAATTGCGTCTTTTGATATCATTTGGAAATAGTAACACATTGTTACCGCTTTATGACTCATGAGACAATTAACAATGTGTTATTGTTGCCAAACAATTTTAAATATCTCTTATGTTGGGAGCTTACCTTCACATGCACCATAGAGAAATCAATTCGCTCTAGACATTGCGGACCGATGAGAGAGATTTGGGGGTTAAGAAACAAATGAAAGAGGGGCTGGCACTAGCAGCCCAGTGGCAGTTATGGGAATCGAATCGAAGACGTATCACCAGCATTACTCTTACACCAACCAGTTATGCTATGCCCCTCAAGGTTACAGAGAATGAAGTTAGGATCCCAAGAGGATGACGCAGCAGGCCACTAAATAACTGGACATAATCTAATAGTTTTTCTTTGAAAAAAAAAAATCCTGAAAATGGAGATGGGGTCAGACTTTTCCCTAGGGTATCTTTTCCTAAAAATGCCTATTTTTAATTCACCTTTTAAAAGATCATAAAATTCCAGAAAAGAAAAATCTGCAAATAATAATCCATATGACAAATATTGAAAAGTTTTGACAAGAAATAACTTGCAAGTCACTCCTTCGGTTTGGATATATGATCATTGCCGGTTAACCAAGTTATGTTTTATTGGTCAACAAGGTTCTATATCATTTTCAGAGATTCATATCATTTCAGTAAATTGATTGTAATAAAAGCATTAAAGGTTGATTATTTGGATGATTTTGCATTAAAATTGGAACATATTACATTAATTTGAATGATCATAATATTCTTATTAAATCAACTGCATAGACCACAAACTTATAGTCAAAAGCTGATATTTAGTAGTTGCATGTAGCCTTGCTATAGGTAATGAAGCTTTCGCAGCTTGAACACAGATGTACTGAGGGCAAGTGATATTTCATATCCTGGGTGTAAATTGAAGAACAGAAAAAATATTTAATTGTAACCAAATTAGTATGTCTTTATTAATATCTAAAATAAGTTTATGAATGTTTTTTTTGGTTTGTGCCAGAAACTTATTCAAGGCGACCTAGTTGTGTCAACAAAATTATATATATATTATGGCGTTTTTGACTGATTTAATAATTAACTTGCTAAGCATAAAATGGAGTCTGTTTTCAACAATAAATGGCTATGCATATAATATTTTATTATTGTCCGTTAATCTTTAAGTGTGACTAATTTTCTTTTAAGGAAAAAAAACCATCCACACATTATAAAGTGAATACATGTAGGACACCACTTGGCCATCTCGAACTTGACTCGACTCAGAAAACTCGAGCTTGAACTCAGCTCGAACTCAAGTTGAGCTAGATAGAACAAGCTCGAGCTTGATTTGACAATACAATGTTGAGCTCGAACTCTACTCATTCAACTCATTTATGTTAAGCATGCCTTTTTTTGTTCTAACTTGTTAATTCCTTTAGTTGTTGCTTGTTCAGCTTTTTTTCATTATAATGAAACATTTATCATGTAGTCAAGCTGAGCTGAGTTTAAAGGAGTCGAGTTCTCACAACTTGAACTCGATTCATTTAATATTTCAAGCATATATTTGAACTCGATTCATTTAATATTTCAAGCATATATTCGGGTGTCGGGCCGGGCTTGGGCTACATGGCCGAGCCCGACAAACAAGGCTGGTCCGATGGCTAGGCTTAAATTAAACTATTTTTATGAAGCCAGATTGCGAAAGTTGGGAACTAGTTAATTTCTTATATGCATATATATACATGCATAAGTAACATAAATTTTTTGAGAACTTAAAAATCAATATGCTATATGTAACTTTCTCATTATGAGTTTTGGAATTAATTTAACATCTAAATTAGCCATCAAAAGATTACCAATAATAATAAATCAACTTATAGATTTTGGAAGTGTAGATAATCCATTCATACGTTTGGTTATGTCAAAGATGCTTCTAAACAAAATTATAGAAAACTTAAGCATCAACGTTCATATAATACCCATAGCAAACGTGTATTATAAACGCTAAAAAGTACTCAGTTATATAAAACGCAAAAAAAAAAACACAGGTTTTTTGAAAAAAAAAATCGTAAACTAAAAATGACATGTTTAATTAACATTTCCCCCCTTTTTTCACGTTCTTCCCATTTTTCCATTTTTTCATGTTTTTGGTGATCAGATTTTTATTTCATATTTTTTGCATTTTATTTTGAAGATTTTGGCCATGTTTCTTTCGGACAAATTGTTTTACCATTTACTGAAAACTTTTCATTTTTTCGATAAAAAATAATTGTCATTTTATGCGCAAATAGAAAAAAACGTGAAACAATATTTAAGGCTACGGTTCGTATATATTCATTAAAAAAAGGTAACTAGGAATCTAACATACGTATACATGTGTATCAATTTATTTTTCTTACAAAGCATGTTATTTTTTTTTCTGTTAACTAACAAATTTACAAAAACTATCGAACTAAAAAATAGTAACGAATGAGGTTAAGACTAACATTTTGGCAGTTTACAACTTAAAGAATTAAAAGTTAGAAGAGGGGGGGGAAAACAAAGAGAGTTCCAGCAACCCATTCAACGGGCAAAAATATTTTTCGGAAACATTTTTCTCAAAACCCATCCAACGGGCAAAAATATTTTTCGTCGTTTGATGGAAAGAAAAACTTTTAAAAATTTGAATTTTTTTTCTTGATGAACAGTGGATTTTCAGCATATCAAACGCCCCCTTAATTGTTTTGACGTGAAAAAAATCTCATATTTATATCATCGCATCTTTACCGGGAAAGGACTCAATTCGAGAACGAAAGCAAGGTCAGGAAGGGTTGGACAAAATTTTGCAGGAGCTTTTCATCTCTGTAAAGACGGTCTGTAGCATCATTTTCTTTTGTTTTGGTTGGATTCCTCTTTAGTCCTTCACCCTGCTTGGCTGCTTCTTGGGGTCATGTCTGGAGGCCGTGGCTCATTTCAGCTTGGTGGCGCATTTGGGAGGAGCGCAACAACAGGGTCTTCAGGGGCACCTTCTCTTCGCCAGATTCGGTGGCTCGTCGTGTGCAAGGGGACGTCCAGTTTGTCATCCGATTGAAGCACCGATGCTCGTCTGCAGCTGGGTGATAGTGCTGCTCCGTCTGTCCTCTCCTCCCTCACCCTGACTCTCTTTTTCTGAGCATTGTATTGTATATTTCTTCTTTCTGCTTCTGTTTTTGCGGATTGTTTTTTGTACATGTGGGACATCTTGTCCCCAAATTTTGCTATATATTCCCATTTTATCGGCTCTCTCTCTCTCTCTCTCTCTCTCTCTCTCTATATATATATATATATATATATATATCCTATGAATTTCTTCATTTTAGATGGAAAAATTTCTCTGATCTCTCACAACACACTTTTCAATGCATCACATTGAAATGTGTGTTTAATTACACTTTACATTTACCAAAAACTCTCTCTATATATATAAGTGACTGAATCATTCAATTATCTAACCAGAGCTATTCATTGATGCAAATGAATAATTAAGATAAAAACAAAGAAAGAAAGGCATCATTTTTCTTCTTGCTTTACTTTTAACTGGACATCATGGTAAATCTAACAAGCAGATGGTCGCCATGGTAGATCTAATAATTCGGTTCATTTTCAATTAGGTCTTGTTATTTTCTTTGTAGTTCAAGACATGTACTCTCTGTCTGCGTATGCATTTATAACAGACTTTACTACTCAAGCTGCGTTCTATGCTCATCACCAATACATTGTAGGGTTGGTCACCATTTAATTTTCTTATATATACTCACGATCTCGAGCGAATCAATGAAACATACAAGATTCAAATTTTATTTGCGAAATTATTTAAGAAGCATTGACTGACGCCCACCTCTCAACCCCACAACGCAGTGTGGCAGCCTTTAATCTACTGTCACCTTTATTACGGTTGCCAAACCCGTCTCATCTCCACTTTCTCCTCAGGAACAGAGCCTTCCTGGCTGTCGAAGTATTCATACAAGACCTCCGCCATTGTTTTCCTACAATTCTGCTGAACTCCAGGACGGATCTTACATGGGTTTTCTTTATTTCATGGAAGCCCAGCTTTTGGTTTCCTGTCAAGGCTAGGAGGGCTCCGTCGGTTCTTCTACCTCGTGATTTTTGAGAAACAAAAGAGCTTTGTAGTCGGTTGAATTTTGAGGTTTTTCTTCCTGCGTATTTGCTGATACGTTCATGGAAGAAACAGCCAGTTTCTGTCTTTTTCTCAGTACTTCTCCTTGAGTATTTTCAACGTTTGGCTTTATCTGCACAGTCTAGATTCACGGAAAGAAGAGAAATCTGCAATTTGATTCCTCAGTTATGTTAAATACAAGAAAAATTGGTCAGCTGACCCTTCAGTGATTGGGTGTTTGCGAAGATTCTTGAACTTTTTTGATATACCATCGTCGCCAAGATGGGAGATGGTGAAGATTACCTCTTCAAGGTAGTGATAATTGGAGACTCAGCTGTTGGGAAATCGAATTTGATGTCCAGGTATGTGAGAAACGAATTCGATGCGAATTCAAAGGCAACGATCGGAGTGGAGTTTCAGACGCAGAGCATGGAGATTGACGGTAAGGAGGTGAAGGCTCAGATATGGGACACTGCTGGTCAGGAGAGGTTCAGAGCTCTCACATCTGCATACTACCGGGGTGCTGCAGGTGCTCTTGTCGTCTATGATATCAGCAGAAGGAGTACATTTGAATCAATTGAAAGATGGCTAGATGAGCTTAGAAGTAAGGCATCTAACAGAATTCCCTGTTTCCTTTTGTCTTCTTATTAAGTTTTCTGACTTCGCAGTTTCTTGGATCTAGTGCAGTTTGTCTTTCTAGTAGTGATCTTATGTGATTTTGCCGCATATGAGGAACTGAAAAAGTAGCAAACTTTCTCTTGGTATCGAGTCTTCAGAGTGAACACGCACTGAAACTTGGCCCCAATAAAATGAATCTGTGATAATGCGCAGTGAAAATGCGCTATGTTTTGAGAGAAATTATGTTTATGTGTGCAAGCGCAACGATGAAAATTTGGAAAAAGGAAAAGCTTTCCACCATAAGTTTTGCTCTCTTCAGTTGGTTTAACATCTAGATTCATGGTTTGGACATGGTAAGCACCATCTTCTACAAGCTTCCCCGGCAAATTTACTTTATATCTGGATGCTTCCGAACAAGGGGAAAGAACATGGAAAGCACCATTAAATCATTAGTTATATGTTGATCACGTTCAGAGCATTTATTAGTAACAGTTTCATCCTTTATGTTTTGATATTCATAAAGGGAGCCTCTGAGCTGTTCACAATTCATCTGTTCATCTTCCCTTTTGAATTGGCATTACTTTTGATTAACTGATAATTTCACATTGTCATTGCTGCTTTTGATGAACCGACATTTGACATTGTTTTCTTCAACAATCGTAGACCATACAGATACGACTGTGGTGAGGATGCTGGTGGGGAACAAGTCAGATTTGGCCAACATCAGGGATGTAACTGTTGAAGAAGGAAAGAGCCTTGCTGAATCAGAGGGGTTGTTCTTCCTGGAGACATCTGCACTGGATTCGACAAACGTGAAGGCCGCCTTTGAGATCGTGATCCGGGATATCTACAGCAATATCAGCCGGAAAAACTTGAGCTCTGATTCGTACAAAGCACAAGTGTCTTTAAAGGGAATAAGCCTTGTCAACCATGGCAGTGATGGATCCAATACACAGCAGACTGCAAACAGCTTGTCTTGCTGTTAAAATCACTTTAGTAGTAGTACTGAAAGAAAAGGGGCTGAAAGTTCTTAGTTCTTGAGTTGAGAACAGAAGTTTTCTTCCATTGGTTCAGTTGATTCTCGTTGTCTGTGGAAAATTTGTACTCTATGGAACGTTGTTAAAATCTAGTTCCTGCTTCAAAGCAAAGGCATGCACAATACAATCTCTATGGTTTGAATAAGAGAAAAATACAAAATATTCTTGTGTACTTGCCATTAACTTTTACACTTGCATACAATATTATTTAATAATGTTCCCAAAACTAGTTGACCAGACCAGCAATATCTAATACTTCTGTACCGCTGAAAAGGAAGCAATTTCAAATACTTTTGGAAGATCATGAAACTGCTACAACAAGAATGAGAATTGAATTTGGAGTCACATTTTCATCATCACCACCACCGTCACCACCTCCCACCATAATCACCACCGTTGCCATCATTGCAGCTTGTGAAATATTTTAAGCTAGAGGCTGTGAATGTATACATCTTTCTGTGGAAGCCACAGGTCTACTTTTAGTACATGAAAGCAACTGTGTCCCCATTATTTTGAGTAAAGTTTTTTTGACACCTTTCTTGGTATGCTAGCTGCAGGAATTGTCTGCGTTTTCACTCCCATTTCATTTTGAGCGAACAGTAAGGCCCTGTTTGTTTTTACCAGCTCTCTCATCGAAGCCTACCATTCTGCTAGGAAAATAGTGATCTTTCCTGAATAAAAGGAACATCAAAAATGTCAAAATCTGTGAATTACTGCCCCTTAAAATTTCTGGCTCCCCCACTGTTTGATGGCAAAGTAGTCTCATCACTTTAATGTTAAAATTTACGTGCACTTACAATTTTCTCTTCCCACCGATGGAACAAACAGAAACGAGGCCAAGATGCTGGTTGCATCGTTAAAAGATGAAGAGTGGAAACTTCCATGTGGAAGTGCGGTATAGTTTTCCCATTTCTTGTCAGACGTGGGGTGATTTCGTGAGAAAAAAGCCTGCGGAGAAGCACCAGTGCGGTGTCCTCTCTTGTGAAACGTTTTCCCATGCTTCTCCATCAGGATGCTTTTCAGTGGAAAAAGGCATAGTCAGGCATAGTTCACATAGAAAGTGGGAAAGAAGCGGGGCCGAAGTGGGTTAACCCTACTATTAGTAATTCCCCACAAGTTTCACACCCTGGTGGTGGTGGTGGTGGTGGTGGTGGTGGGTTCTCACAGGAAGCAGGGCATTTTTCCTAGGAAAATAAATTCTCACTTCAGGAAAATTAGTTATGACACATACAGGAAGGGGGGATTAAATGAATAATTCTGAGAAAGGCCAAAAAGAATTACTGATGGAAGGGTACCTTTTAACTGAATGGAGCAATCATTGGTTTCTTGGGGGAAAGAGATCTAGAAAAGTTCTGCACTAATGGCATGCAAACAGAGACAGCTAATGAACATACTGTATTTCTTTTCCTATTGAATACAAAGATGACATGACCACTTGGTGCAAGGCCCATTCATTACCCAACTCCCTCGCACAAAGGGCCACCACCCACCACTACCTCCCCAACTAACAACCAACAAATGAAAAAATTGTGGCCTGAAATGATGAAAACAGCAACATGGGGCACAACAGGAGCCAATTTATATGAGCAGCATCTGCAGCACCCACTTAGTTATATCTGCACTATCTTCTGATTTCAATACCATTTTGAGCAGCTATTTTGCAGTCTCAGTTAACATCATTGTAGCGTCAACTGTGGTCCACTTCAGCGCTGAATGGTTCGTCATGGAAGTGTCTCAGACTTCCAGTGTTGGGCCTTCTCGAACCCGTTCTTGCAGTAGTGATAATCTTCAATTGTTTGGTCGATCTCAGCTTGGGTGTTCATCACAAATGGACCATACTGCACAACAGGCTCATTCAGCGGCTGCCCACCAATAAGAACAAACCTTAATGGCTTCGTGGACTTGTTCCAGACACTGAGACCGTCGCCATGACTCAGAACCAGAGCCTGGTGAGTAGCTGCAGGTGAAGAATTAGCGGTACCAATGACGGCCTCCCCCTCTATGATGTACACAAAGGCATTCCATGACTCTGGAACAGGCTGATGCACCTGGGCACCAGGTTTCAGTGTGAAATCCAAATACATGGTGGGCGTCCTGGTATATACTGGAGACTTGATTCCCATGGATTCCCCGGCTATAACTCGAACTTCTACGCCGTCCTTCTCTGCTCTCTTCACGTCTTCCTTCTGCAATTCTTGATATCGAGGTTCGATCCTGCCATTTCATGGGAAGCAAATGTCATGGCTCTACCACTGATTGTCTGTGATTTTGAACTTGTCAATAAGAAAAGAAGCATTTGGATTTGGTTCATTACATTTTCTCCTTGGCAGAGAGGTTGATCCACAGCTGCAAACCTTTTTGGGTCCCTTCTCCTGCTGGCATTTCTGAGTGAATGATTCCTCGTCCAGCAGTCATCCACTGCATCAAAATCAAAGTTTAAGAAGGACTATGATGTTACAGTACTATTCCATTGTCACCAACTGACATCACAAACAATTGACAGACAAGGTCATTCCTTAACCGGACCTGCAAATCACCAGTTCTAATTGTTCCCTTGTGTCCTGCAAAATCTTGATGGGTAAAAGCTCCCTGCATATTAAAAAGTACATGTTACAATCTCTTCAAGTTTTGTTACGATTAAGAACGACACATATTGAAATTGAAGAAGATAAAGGGGAAACGAACGCACCTGCAGCATATACGTAACAGTTTCAAAACCTGAGAAAGAAACAAACCATCAGAATCTCAGATACTAGAAAAAACAGAGCTTGCAACAGCGGAGATGAAAACAAACCTCTGTGCGGATGATCCGGGAATCCGGCAGGAGAAGAAACTGCAATACCCAATTGCTCGAATAATCAGAAAACCATCATATTCAAATCAAGCAAGAAAACCGAACCTTGGAGAAAAGCATTTAGCACCTGAAAATTCATCCAAGAGGAGAAACGGGTCCAACCTCTTCAGTTCCAACCTGAAAAACAGAACCACCCATCAGACTTCAATTCCTGAAAGGCTCAGAAGAGGCAAAATTCAAGAAGAAACCAGTGTCCAAGGAGACACCAACATAGAGAAGACCATTTACCAACCTTCCAATGCTCCTCCTGACCACAGCCCCATCCCCCTCATACTGTGGCCTGGCCAGCACCTTCTTCAGGACGTGCCTTGGCTTCTGAAAGGAGGAAGACTGTTCCGCCATTGTAGAAATGCACCTGAACCGATTAAGAAACTGGAGATTGCCAGGAAGACGTAAATACATAGATCGTGGTACCATGCCAACAAGAAGAGTGGCCATTTATTTATAGGCCTCGTCCTCATTTATTTATTATGTTAGCAACGAATTAAAAGGAGTTGGTTGGCGTTTCTCACAAGGAATTTATTGGCAGAAACAGGACTCGGCCTGGCAGGCTTTCTTCTCGATGATGATGTCATCATGATATCATCATGACATGCGCATCATCTTTGTGGGGATAATTTGGATCTTTGCTTCCAGCGCAAGGGTAAAAATTGGGAAAAAAAATGCAAGAACCTTAGTTCACTAAAAAAAATAGCAAAATGATCGATAAAAAAATTTAATTTGTTCTGCAGCTATAGATTTGCCAACTCAAATATTCAAAACTAAGACTTTTATTATTATAAAATCAGATTTAAAGATTTTCTTATGCAATTTTGTTTCTGAATCTGAATTCCTCATTCTGATTAGATCTGGATTCGTCCAAGTTCCAAAACCTAGTTAGATGTTGTATGATATGATTGCTGAATTGAATTGAGCGATTTTGAGAAAGTTTTGCCCGCTTTAAAATATGGGTCTTAAACGTAATGTTTGGCAAATGAAATAGTTTGTAACTATTATTATATGAATTCGAATATTTTTTAAACGTATGTTTGGCAAATGAAATATTTTGTAACTATTATTATATGAATTCGAATATTTTTTTAAGATGTTTCATGTTTTGAGTCGTATTATATTATTCTCTTTACCAAACGAACATTAATCTTACAATATCCAACTAAGTCATCTTAATTTGCTTTGGTTGGTCAAATGTTTTTTTTAATTATTTGTTTGAGACATCAGAAAGTTAATAACATTTCACACATGGACTCCTTCAAAGTTATAAAACGTTTTCTAATTTATAAAGGTTTGACAAGCTTGAGGTCGACAAACTTTGGGCACTCACAAAAGTCAAATTTGGTATTCCAAGCAAAACAACCGTTTACCAATTTTGTCAGAACCCGTTTTCTGAAATTTACAGAAAAAAAAGGTGTACGGCGAGACTGGGGCATTTAGTCAACCAGTATATTGAATATGAAGATGAGTGGATACCATGCTTCAATGAAGTATTGGATGGGAAGGATGATGCATCTTTTGCATCATCTAAAGCCATCGCTTCCATCACCAGCTGCTTCTTTTTCTTTTTTCTTCTTTTATTTTTTTTTAACATTTGCTTTTAATTAAGCCACCCATCTAATTAATTAAAAAATAAAAAATTAACAATAACCGTTCTTTATTTTAAACTTGCATTTAATTTTTAGAAATTTTATTTGGTCTCTATAAAAATTTTCAGAAAAATATATCATCCTCTCTAGTGTCTGTTATCGGCCGTTAAGGCTGGGCATCGAGACGAGCCGTCGTGAGTACCTGGTACCTGGTCCAACTTGTTATCGGGTCAAGCCCAAACAAAGTTCAAGCTCGGGTTTTTCGGGTGGGGTCGAGCCTAGGCTCGGTTTTTGGACGTTGAGTCGGACAGACTCAAAGCCCAACCTCCAAAATAAAATTTCTAACTCGGCCCCAAAAAAGAATTGATGGGATTTGGCTCTTCGGCCTGATCGAGTGAAGTCTCCGTGAGAATTAGAACTCTCACCATCAACAGGCTAAGGGCCCCCCGCCAAGATATTATTTTTCTTTATGAAAAAAAAATTGCTGTTAAGATTTTTAAAAAAATTTGGAACGACGGTTATGATTTTTATATAATTTTCAATTTGCTGGTCCATGATATTCCCACACTAACGTGTTGACCAGATGAAACAAAAGGAGAATTAGAATCTGGTTCTTCTTCCAGTTGCCTTTGATTTTTCTTTTCTTTTTTTTTTTTGGGGAAGTTGAATCTGCCGTGTGCGTTCTCACATGACATCTTCCACGCATAAGCATTGCGTGTGTGTGCGTGGCCAAGAAGGAAAAGGAAACGGATCCTTGAGTTTGAAATGTTTCTTGTTTGGATCTGAGTTTGAAGTTGAGAACCCGATTCATCACTAGATCCAAACTCAGTCTATGTGATTTTATTTTTTAATCGAATTAACCATGTTTAATAATCTCACCCATTTTGCACAATTGGTTAATTAATAAAAAAATTATAAAATGGTCTCAGTTTTTAAACTTTTAGGTCGCTTTTGGATGACAATCAAACATCTTTAAGAACAAGTGCTTTTTTAAATTAAGTTTTTCTATTTTTAAATCTAGGTTTATGTCTTTGGGTGACACAACTAAAATGGCTTTTTTTTAAGAGAGAGAGAGAGAGAGAGGGGTGGGGGATTGAGGTAATTCGCTTCTTTTTAAAAAAAAAATGTTTTATCAAAATGGGATTTTCACAAACTCAGATTTAACAATTGCTCATACAAACTTAAAACAGTATTTTGCTTCCAAAGCACCATTTTAATATCACCAGAATGAACCATTAAGATTTAACAAACAGGCTCTTAATTTTTCAAAGAAATTCTCCAAGTCCACCCACTGACAAAAAAAAATGTAAATTTTTTACATAAAATGACCAAAATACCTTTTTAGGGAATATGAGTCGAAATAATAACAAGAATAGACCGATGGATAATTAATTCGACTCATTCACATACAGATCATGAATGTCTGGAATCCATATTATCCAGAGAGACTGTTAATTGTAATGGAAGGGTGATCTCAAAATTGGATTATTTTTTGTGTCATTTATATAAGACCACTCTTTTATTGATTAACGAAGATATTTTTGTCATTAGAGCGAAACTCAGTTTTAGAATTCATTCATTTTGACGTTATTTTTTAATCGAATAAATAATGTTTAATAATGTCCCGGTCTCTATCCAAATGTTACTCCCTCCTCACAATTAATGAGTTAGCATATAATTGGTTGGCCTATCGTGGGTAAGTACAACCAGGAATCGATTGCTAGATAATTATTTTTAAGGGATTTTTTTAGTTTTTCTCACCTACTTTTTGTTTATAAATCAAGGAAACGAGCTTTTTTTTATTTTTTTTAACAAGGGTAGAACTTTTTATGAAAACTATCAACTAAGGGTACTAAGTGGACTATCCTTAGCCTAAAAAACAGAAAGCATTCGGTGAAATTTTTTCAACAATAGTTTTTTCACTAAATTAGTTTTTTACTATCTTAGCTAACAGTTTTCAGGTCCTTATGTCACAGAATTTTAACAAAAAGTATAATTTTTAGTAGAAAAGTTTATATATATATATATATATATATATATATATATATATATATATATATATATATATATATACTTTTTAAAATTATTTATAAACAAATTAAAAGGTAGTCCATGAAATTTCATATTGTTAACATATTTTATGTGACTGCATGTTGGTGACACTCATTTGAGAGACTGTTGTAAGATAAATTCTCCTCTCGAAATGCTGGAACACGTTTCAAAGTTAATTAAGCAAAAGAGAAGCATGTCTTCTAAGGGAAAGAATTCCATTGTGTTTGTTATGTGAGATTGCTTATCCTAAAAACTTTAGGGGAAATGTTTTTTTTTTAGCCATTATGTCCACCCATCAAACATACTAAGCCTGAGCTATATCACCCAATTAAGTTGGATTAACAAAATAAAGTGACTAAAATACCCTCAACAGGGGCAAGCTTCGTGTCCATTAGTTTCCATTAGCCTCTTTAACTATACCCATTTATGTTAATGCATACTTTAACCGCATTCAAATTACTTAACTTCTTCATATACTAAATTAGTTTAAAAAATTTTCCTTTTATTAATGCTAAAATTTGGGCAAGAGAAACCCAGGTGATTTCAAAGCCAAATCTATTTCTTTTGTGTACTTTTGTTGTTGCAAAACGTTAAACTTTTATTAATCCATCAGTGCAGACAATATAAAATTGTAAATGTTTTAATATTTTCCTGATGGTGTAAGAAAAGGTTAATCACTTTTAACACCAAAGTTCTAGGTATGTTGTTGATATTGTTATTATATTATTATATTAAGAAATACTATTCTTGATAAGTGATATAACAGGAAAAGTGCATGAGAACACGCGATATATAAAAAAGAACTACATCATCGTGACCAAAAGGTGTTTGTTTAGGTTAAATAACATTGACTTGAAAAATAGGAATGAGATTTTTCAAAGTGTTGAAAGGTAGTTTATAGATATAAACTTCGGAACCACTTGGCCGGATTGTTTATAATAACATTGACTTGAAGATTTTTTTTTTCCTTATCTTAGTTCATTCATCTTGGTGAAGCCTATCCTGGAAAAGCTACTCTAATGGAGTCAAAATTTTGTTGTGGTTGAATTGGAGAAGCAACTTAATCCCTTAAAGATTAATAGAAATCGAGGCTAAGATTTCAAGTACTAGGACAAAATTTCTAGCATTTTTTATCCTCATTTTGAAATGAAATGGGAAACTATGGACATTCTTGCTTTGTCAGATAAGTAAAACCATGTGGCCCTTTACCTTTGGATGTAAATGGTACGGTCAAATCCTGTATTTACTGAATCCAACCGAGTCAATACTGGGTGACGATACACTTTCAATTTGATTCTCATAGGTATTATTCATTTTGACTGTAAACAGTAGCAGATGACACTTGAGTTGAAAGATGTACCATAAGACCACTGAGATTCCGAAGTTGCGAAACTGTGTGTTGTTGAAATGATCAACTTAATATATGGTTTTTATCAGCCTATTCTTAAAATCATATCGGTAAAGTTAGATTATAAAAAAAAAAAAAACACTTTAAACATGATGTGGAATTGATCTGGGTTTTGTTTATATATATATATATATATATATATATATATATTAACACTTAGAAAAGTAGTTTGATGGCACAGGAACACCTAGAACAGAACATGTTTGTTCCTTCTGTCCACCGAACTGGACACGACATGGAGATTGGAAGAAAGGGTATAGATACACTGCTCCTACACATCTTAGGTCACCAAAACCCTTCAACTTTTCTTTTCTAAAGTTGTCTTTCTTTCATTTTATAAGTATACGGAGGATTTTGTGGGAAAGCCAACACCCTCCCACCTCCTTATTAAGGGTGCACTTGTTTTCTGACCTTCCCGTCGGTTTGTTGGAGCTGTTCCACCCTTACCCACTCAGGCATGGTGGCTCGTCTCTCCGTCGTTGGCGGAGCAGTAACAGCACAGAACAGATTTCTTTTCCGCGCATGCGCAAAGAAAGTCCAAACACACACTGCTGGAACAGTAGCGGAGCTACCATAGGACTGGTGCGGGCAACTGCCCATCCCAGCCTGTCTAATCTTTTATAAAAAATTTTATTTGTCATCTGTTGGACTCAAGCCTAGTCATATGAGGTGCTCACACAGGTCCTGTAGCTCTACATGCACTCAATCAATGCTCCTGTTTGGCTCCGCCTAAAGAAATAACGGTACAAAACAATCAATCAGAGAATAGCAACGATGAATAGACAGCCAAAGAGAAAACATGCTACACATAAGTTGAAGACAAGTGAGAAAGAAGAGGCTGAGATTAGAAAGATGGTTACATGCATTAAGGTGCACAGTACACAGTCCCTAGTGCATGACATGTATTTTTTTGGCACAATTTTAAGGGTAGGTGTCATGCACAGGCCTTCATGCACACGCTTGTACATATAATAAGCTTGGATAGGAAACATTTACAACAAGAAAGATTTGAAAGCTTACCAACGAAAGAGACGAGACTAAACCGCTGGTAGGAAGATGGAATTCACAACCCAGGGAAGGTTTTGTGAGAGAGAGAAGCCACCAACAGGATGTTAGAGACAAGAAAACGGAAAGCCAGATACCAATAGCAAAATGTCGAGCGAAAGAGAAGACAAAAACAGATAGCACGAGCGCACACACTTGCAGTGAAACTAGCAACAAAAGTAATGAAACTCAGATCGAGGGCCCCAACTTTCCCCACATCCTAGCGGCGAGCGTCGGTGTAGCCTACAAATAGTGGCATGAAATAAAGTTCCAAAAGATGGGTTGAAGCAGTTCTGCAGAGACTGGTCGGATGGGACTCTCACTGGGAAAGCAACTCAAAATAATTTGAAGGGAGACGAGACTGAAATTCAAATGCTAGACAGGTAGATTGAGAAGAATGGAGACAATGAATATCATTTCCAATAATTCAGGGTGGAAACGTAGGCTAAAAGGCTATCTCAATGGGAGAAAACCAGGCCCAGCAAAGTGCAGACATTTTCGATTGCACCACTGCAAAACCTGTATTCTCGACTCTCCTCCTTCGAAGGAAGTAGGGAGAATTTTCTGTATATTTTGGATCATGGACGGCAGTCTTTGTTTTTTTTTTGTCTCTCACTGGTTGTTCTTTGCTGCTCACTCTCATTTTCAAATCGGCGTTGTTTGGGTAGTAGCGTTTCATTTCATGTGTTTTGTTCCTTTTTTCTTTGTGGTCTTTGCTTTGTTGTGAAGCCATGAAGATATCAATTTTTTGTCAACAAAGGTAGAGAGCCTAACTCCTAGCAATTCCTTCATTGGAACCTACAACAAGGACTTGGAAAGCAACAAGCCAGGCATAGTAAAACCGCATAAATCAAAACCCAAAAAAACAAAACTAAAAACGATAGATCAATGAAGTGCCAAATGAGAAACTCTTGCATCAGTTGAACTAAGCTCTCCCCCTGATCAACATAGAAACATCAAACAAGATATTGACTTCTATCTTGTGTATATCGAGCTTGGCCCCTCAGAAATTGTGGGTCAGCCCCAAAGGTAGGTGCATCGGTTTGTGTGCATGACACGTACCCTTAAAAGTGGGCCAAAAGTCATTTGCTAGGATCTGTTAGCATGATGCACCCTGGTGCACGCGACCACCTTTTTTTTCTCCATAGTGTTCTTCCCTTCTTTGTGCGATGCAGTCCATTGGTCCTTGAATGGCATCTCTAATAGCAGATTGCCAGATTCATCGTTTCTAGTGGCCATTGGCCCCTGTCAAGTATTAATAAGTACTTCTCACATCAGGGGACACTTCCAAAACAGGTGCACACCTCTTCCTATTTCATGACATGCTGGCTGGATGGAATCCAATCTTTTAAGTTTGCATCAATCTAGTCACTTTCTTGCAAGATTGACCATGCTAGATATTGAGATCTCACTTGAAGAGATTTATAAATCAGTGACGCTGTTTTCGAGTTGAAAATATTGAAGAGATTTATAAATCAGTGACACTGTTTTCGAGTTGAAAATATTGATCCGTGACACAAAAACAAGTGTCAACATCGCATCATTGAAAGTGAGAGATTTATAAATCAGCAACGCTGTTCTTGTGTCGCAAATATTAATCGGTGACGGACGTCAGCATGGTGTCGCTGAAGGTGGCGTCACTGCTAAAGCAGCAATGCTTTTGTGCATCGCCACTGTTGCCAGTAGCAACGCTAATGTACATCATCGCTGCTTTAGGCAGTGGCATTCTTATGCGTTGCCATAGACACAATCAACGATGCTACCGTATATTGTCACAATTGTAATTAGCGATGCTCTTGTACATTGTCATAGTTGCAACCACTGATGCTCTTGTACACCGGCACAGCTCCTTGTAGTGACGCATGAAGTCATGTCATTGTTACAAGCAGTGATGTTCTTGAAAATACCCCAAAGGGCATCTTTTGCTAGGATGTGGACTTCTGGTGCCAATAGAAGTTTGTATACACAGCTTGTAGAGAATGTGCATGATGGCAACTTCATCCATAGGGATGTTAATATGTTCATATCCATACAAACTGTTCTAGAAAAATCGGATATGGAAAAAATTTAATATCCAATTGAGAAATCACAAGAGGTTCAGATTTAAGAAATGAGATCTGATCAGATTCAAATTTGGATGTAAATTAATTAGTATCATTTGCATGCTGCAGTAAGTTGCTGGTAAAGTCATGCACCTGAATTGGTTGAAGAAGGCTATTTTAATTTGCTCTTCTTGGTTGCACCGCAAGCTCCTCTGCCACAATATTATAAAAGAAAGGGGAAAGTGGGAAGCCTTTTCGCTGCGTTCAGCGACATTGAATCGGCTTTCAATCTGACCATTAATTCCAAATACATGTTTGTGCCTTGGCAAGGAGCTCACGGATGTAATTCCTCCCCCATAAACTGCAGACTGAAACAGGAACTTCCATCTGACAGAGTAGCAGCCGCTGCAAATCCACCTTTAAACCTTGACGTTGTATGGTGTAGAGAGAGAGAGAGAGAGAGAGAGGGTGTGTGTGTGTGCCTGCACACACGCGAAGACCAGCAGTTCATCCCTGCTTTTCTTCCTTTCAACGTTTTTTAAGGTTTTTCCTTCAAAGTCTTTCAAATCTACTCATGTTATAAAAGTATGCTTTAAATTTCCAAATTAAAATGCACATACTCATATGTATGAGATATATTTATGCTGCAACGTGCCAAATAAATGGCTAAAAATAAAAATATATCGTTAAAAAACAGTTCTGATTGGTAAGGATTTATAATGCAAAAATGATTCATAATGATTTTAACAACAATTCATGATACTCTCTCTCTCTCTCTCTCTCCATAGCTATTATGGGAAATAGGGGTTTAAAACTGTAATTACGAGGAGTTAAGAGACATAGTAGGAAAATAATGTTGGGTCGGATCATCTAGCTCCGATATATAAGGCTGTAATTGGCGTATGCGTCATTACTGATTAATGAGAATGACGTTTTAGGGTTGGCTAACCCTAGCTATTTCTGTGTGTAAGAGTGCTAACCCTTCTCGCTGCCCTTTTCTATTGTCTTCGTAACCGCAAGCAACTCCCACTTTCTAACAGACACCAGCCCGGGCTTGACCCATTTAAAATTAAAATATATATATTTTTAACACAAAATAATATATAATATAATTAATTATAATAAAAATATGATAATTATATATATATATATATATATATATCAATAAAAATAATATTTTAAAAAATATTATCAAACCAAACCGAACTTAGTCGAGCCCACCCACACCGGCCCGATAAGTTATAGGCTGGCCTGATGCCTTGTTTCTTTAGGGTCAAGCTTGGGTATGAGTCGGGCTAGATAAGAGTACCAGTCGGGTACCCAATCCAATGCCCATGCTTACCCCTCTCTTTCTATATATATATATATATATATATATATATATATATATATATATATATATATATATATAATACCATCGCATTCACAATTTTATAATTTGGTTGATCCCTAACCACATAGCTATACCTGCACAAGCACCCATGTGACACTACCAAGTCAACAACAGCAGCGCCCTTCACGATATCATACTTCGTATGATGCACAAGAATTGCATACCTGGGTTGCTTCTATATTTATAATGCACAAGAATTGCATACCTGGGTTGCTTCTATATTGGCATATGATGCACAAGAATTGCATACCTGGGTTGCTTATATATTGGCATATGATGCACAAGAATTGCAAACCTGGGTTGCTTCTATATTGGCATAAGATACTGCCTGACTTAAGGCAACTTATTCTTTTTATTAAGAAAAAAATATCAGAAACAAAAAACAGGACATTCGAAAACAAAAACATGCTATCTACTGACATAAGAGGTTTCTGTGCAAATAAATAACACTATAGACATCTAAATTTTACAGGGACGTAACCAGTTCACAAGAACATGACCTTTTTCCCCAGTAGGCAGAAGCTTCCATGTACTCCAATCGGGGAAAGTAAAGTTCATTCTTCTTTCTTTTCCTGTACAAGTGTAGAATAGCATGCCTCTTGGCAAACACAAGCTGACAATAGGGAAGTCTGTCCTTTCAAGTAATCACCTCCCTTCAAGGATGAAGGAGAGCAATACACTATACATTTCAGCCTGGCAGCATAGCCAAGGCCAATTCCAAGATCGAGAGAAAATTCGAGTGTTTCCAAATCCTCAAGGTTTTCTCACAGTTGATGCTGCACCCATTACAACAGCCAAGACAAGCCCAAGACCTGGTCCCAAAGATGCATCCACTGCAGATGCCATCCCCAAGCAACATTGTGAAAAGTCAGCCGTTTCCACATCATCAAGGTTTCCTCAGAGCCGACGCTGCACCCATTACAACAGCCAAGACAAGCCCAAGACCTGCACCCAAGGATGCACCCACTGCAGCTGCTGTCACCGAGTTCTCTTTATCTTGGGACTCCTTTCTTGCCTCAGCACGCAACTGTTCTTGCAGTGTTTCTACGTAGAGCCTCTCCCTTGCAAGCTCCTGAATGTTTAAATACAACAAATTACTCAAGGCAGAGAGCTGAAAGAGAAACAATATCAGATGAAGAAAAAAGAGACTGCAGCTAGACCAGAGACTAGGGATTTAGCTCCACAACGGTAAAAGCTGCAATCACAACATTAAGGAGGGATACCTTCCAAGAGCTACTAAATTCAGCAAATTATTTGAACATATCGGAAATGCATAAATCGCATGAGAAGACAAGCTCATGACAAGGTCATGGGCAAATAAAAGCTTCAAATAATATAAATAACAAAGTCATTTTACCTCCCCAGCTAACCTAATCAATGACACAAACATTGCTACCTGTCTGAATGTTCAACCGTAAAATTTTCCAGCCAATTTTGGTCTTAAAGCATAACTAGTGGAAGCTAAATGACTTACACAGTACCAATTGCAGCAAATCATATGATTGCAAACGTCTAAAACAAAAATATAGTGTTACCTCAAATGATGCTTCTTCATCTGTCGACAGGACTCGGTGCACAAGTTGGCACAGTGAATTCACACCCTCAACAGGAAGAACTACAGGCTTCTTTTGGAATGGCATGCGGACAAAATTGATTGGTGCAAGCATCAGCCTATGGGCAGTAGTTGCTCCTCTTGAATCTCCATCCTCAGTTGAAATCCAAGTCTGAGAAGCAGTTGCACTGGTTGGCATAATATAAGGGCATGAATTGACAGCTACAGCCATGTCTGGAGATGCCTGATATGCTTGAAGTACTGCATTAATGGCTGAATTTTTCTGATCAGCACTAAGTGAAAATATATTTGTAATGGCAAGAACCCATGGGACCCCAACTTCTGTTGCCTCGTTTAAAAGAAGAGAAAGTGCAGGTTGGACATGCGCAGAATCTGGTTGGTGATACCGAGGAATCCTGTGTGATAAGTTATGTACAAGAACAATAAGATCAGTTTTCCTACTAAGATAACGAGTTCCCATCCATAATTCCTCTCTTAGATGCCTAGCTTCATTGCTCAAATCCTGCAACAAAAAGGCAAATTAGCTGTACATCAAGAAGCTAAAGATCAGAAAACAGGCCCCCAAAAAAAAAAATCAAAATATCTGAAATAGATCAACTGCAACAATCCAAAAGTTTCTTTTGGTATTTAATGCACAAGAGCAAGTGAATCAGCCATTCAGCTAAACATGAACTGACAGGACAATCTAGTAAGCACTGAAATAATTACGGATGCTGCAAGCAATTATTACTTTGACAAAAACATTCCAGCCATGAACGCAAGAGTAGTTACACAAACATGGACATCTCTGAGTTTAGTAGCTTCCTATGATACAAATATGGAGATGTTCTTTCTTTTATAGATGAATGATAATCCAAAAGGGCAAGTCATACTTGTAATTTTAGAACATAAACAATAGCAAGAACACAATAGAAACAGGAAAAAAGGTAGAACCGTTGTAATATTTTACAATATAAGTACAACGTTAATTGTTAAATTATATGCTTCATTGAATAAACTGGGCCAGGCAAGCAACTCCAAGTAGTGACTCGGAACAGACAAAGAGTCAAGTGATAAGTCCACACTTGAAAAAACATTTCTTGTGAAAATTATATAAACTAAAAAGCAAAATTACAATCTCACACACTGAAATGACCATGAATTGCATAAAACATTGAGGTGAGCAAAAATTAAAATGTGTCATGACTAAGCTCCTTTATCAAAAATATCTAAAAAATTAACTTAAACTACCTCTTATAATTGACTTACTCTTTAACAACTTTATGTTTTTACAAAACCAAGGACATCAGAAAAAGCACCTGCAAGTTTACTCCCACCGAGTCTGAATAACACAATCCCCGAGCTACTCCTTCTTGAGGATTTGAGTCGGACTGTCCAGCATCAAGATTAGTAGCAAGAGGCTGATGATTCTGTCTCATAATAGCATTATATAATGAAGTCTTACCAGCCCCCTGTAACAAACACCAGAATGATAGTCAATTCCACTTTATCATGCATCAATGCATCAGTTCCTTGCGAGTAACACAAATGGATAACGCACCTCCAGACCAAGTAAGCGAACTCTACGAGTTCTAACATGCACCTCCTTCGAGACAGTGAAGAAGTCACTGGTACAATGTATGGTAAAACTATTTAAACTTCCAGTATATGCATTCCCATGCTCAGAACTGGACCCAAGAGTAAGTCTGAAGGAGGGATCCAGAGGAGATTCATTTGATGATGGAAACCCACAAACTAAAGAATCAACATTCGGCTGATTTGGTGGCTGTCTAAGTGGAGCACCAATTAAGATGCGCACCTTTTGTAAATCAGATTGCATGTCGTGATGCGAGTATGCTGATATTGAAGGTGATGATTCCACTGTAGTTGAACACCTAAGAAAAAGCTTCAGTTTAGTAAAGATCCTTAATGAGCTGGAGAAAAAGCAAAAGAACACATTTGCCACTATTCAAGAATGGGGCAATCTCTTGACCATCATAAGCATTAGAGTATATTGTCGGCCGATGACTTGTTAATCCTTAAAAGAGGAAACATTTACCAAAGAAGAATTTGATAATGTGTCAGCAATTTATTGGCCAACCTAGGTAAGCCCAACCATGAAAGGTCTGAGGTTGACTACAATGAAGAAATAGAAAATAAAATTCAACCCACAAAATATGTGATAGCAAATCTCCTCAAAAGTGACCTCTTACTTGATATGTACATCCACAGATAGGGGACCAGGCCAATCTTTTCGGCTAACTAGTTTTCACATGCACATACATGAATATAAGTTCAAGAATCCAAGATAGTACAACAATTTTGAACAAAAGCAATTTTTTACTCCTTAATTGTTGGATAGATCTGTCATTAGAAGGACAAAAGCTCTTTACTGCTTTGGATATGTAGTCACTTTCTCCTTATAAAAATAGCAAACAATCTCAGGACAGGCATATAATTTCAAAGTGATAAAAACACTAAAAAGAGTTCCAAGGAAATACTTTTCATAAATCATGTGCCCTTTCCAACAGAAGTATATATATACACAGAATGCCTACACGGCTTGAGATGTAATCAGTCTTTAAACATATAATATATCAAGTGAAAGGCCAAAATACCTTCAAGTACATCAGTTTATTGGTTAAATTGGGGCCTCAAAAGGAGGAAAGCTAGAATCTGTATAATCCAGGCCTCCAGAGTCAAAAGTAACATCACTAACACAAAAACACTATTAAATATGCATGCACATGTACATACTCCAATAACTGAATGAACATATTTTCAACTTTATTTGTGGAAAGGACCAAGGTCCACTACAAAAGAATCCTTTCACAATAACTTTGGAAAGCAAAGAACAAGAACAGTAACAATTATGATTATTATTGTAAAAGCTAGAAAAGGAGTAAAAGCAGAGACTATTTGAACCATACCAGCTACCATTTACTTGGGCTAGAAACCGATTGCAGAGATGCAATCCATAACCATGTATATCAACTTTCAAAGGTTCTTGCCCATTCTTCATTCCTGGAACACCATTCCACCCAAGTGGAACAATTGATGTTGCTGTCCGGATAACTGGGGGCTCAACTATATGTCCAAGTTCAACCACACCAGCAACTGCAAGGCCAAGCCATTGTTGTAGATGTGGAAACTGTGGCAATTGTTCCATTCCCAAAATGGGAGGATTCTCATACATGCACAAGTCATAGATTCTGAAAAAAGCAGTTTAAGAAATTATCAACAGAAAGCTGATTACACATGCTAAGGATGTCACATGTTATATGTGCATGTGTCTGTTTTTTCTTTGTCAAAGCTAGGGAAAAAAGTGCAAGCAATTTCAGTTACCAATAAAAGTAATAATACATGGGAAAGGCGACAAAAACATGGAACGAATTATGCTCAACCCTTAGAAAGAAGAAAATAACTGTAGCCTTTAGATGGGGTGTAACCTGTAAGATAAGAATAAAACATGTAAATTGTAGCAGCTTCATACTTAATAATAGATCATGTAAACTGTTAGGAAATAAGATATCTTAATGATATCAAAGCTATGTTAGGTTTTACATTTTATTTTTCTTCTCTATGTATTTATTTTTCTTTTATTTTTATTTTGTTTTCTAACCTTTTGTTCTAGCTGTTGGAACCTCCAACAGCTCATATAAGAGCCGTTGGAACTCCCAACGGCTAGAACAGCCTCCTCTACTTCCTTCTCTTCTTTCTTATTTCTTGTATAAATACATGAGCTGCCTCTTATACAAATTATGTTGTGTTTTACAGCCATTGAGTATTCATTTGAATAAGAGGTTATACTTTTTCACTTGGCCTTAGTGCCCATTTCTGTTATATGCTTCTTTAGTGACTGTTATAGTCACGTTTTCATAAACAACTTAGTCATACACTCTAGCACACCTTGCTCAATCAAAAGAATGTTGAAGCAATTGCCAAGAACTTGGATAAGCAGTAAAATGCATTACAAGACACAACTCGCAAGCTGATAAAAGTTGAAGATTTGTTATCAGAAATTCAAAGAAGCGTAATCTGTATTTATAAGAACTTCTCAAGGTACAGCAACCCGTAAAACAAATTCCACGGTATTGACCAAAACAAGTCACTATAGTTTTGGCTTGAGATGTTTGCATTATATGGTGAAAACTATTTCTCAATGTAACAAAACAATGTTGGGTCAATGCACCAACTGAATTATGTATTTATTTATGCTGAGATTTATAAAATGAAATAACTTACTTCTGAAACCGTGCTCTATATGATCTCATTGAATGTGACTGGAATCGCTCCCTCAATTCCGTGATCACAGATCTCACCTGCAAATATCTTTGCCAACTGGAAGCAATCAAGATGATAATAAAGTTACGGATACTCATGGCAACAGAACTCTAATGCCATTATGTGAACAGTTGATAGCAGAGGAAGAATAAAAGTCAATCCAAAGAAGACTGCTGAATTAACATAAGAAGAAAAGCACGTACAGATGTCAATTTTGAGTATTCTGATACAGAGAGTGACTCCACAGACGAATTCTCCAATAAGTAAAGCTGCCACAGTACACATATTAATGCTCTTGTTAGCAAATTTGTTATCTAACATTTGCCCATCAGAACAGAGACCAACCAGTGATTAAACCGTAGCGAGTTTGCATTTTGCAAATGCAAATGTTTTCAGAATAATTTTTAGAATAGAATCTATATGAAACTATCAACTCGGTGAAAAGCAGGCCTCCATTTTTGAAAGATTAGTTGCATGGATTCTCAAGTGATGCTTTGTTTAGGCAGCATAAACTGTCAATTCTTGAGCAACACACTGAGGTTACATCAAATTTCACCTTCACCATAAAAAGCAAATAAAAGACAATTTACATAAGAGACTGCCATAGCAGAATTTCAGGCTCACTTCAACTGATTACCAGTTCTATAAGGAGGATGGTAACCAATAAGTTAAACACATGAATTTCTCGCAACGTGCAAAATGTTTATGTAACACCCCAAAAGTTTAGTCTCGTACTAAAGATTGTGAAAGATCTTCAAGGGCTTATAAAAGGGATTGTTAAAGTGACTAGGTGTCTTGGTTCATAACCTTTTTGGGGCTAAAACCAAAACTGCTAGAGGGTAAGCTGGGATCCATCGAACCAGAAGCCAAATCCCGGTGTGTATTGGGTGGTTATAGTGGTATAAAAACATGGTTCAACACTCGGACCTGCCGTCCCACACGCGCGAGCGCTTGTGACAGTTTAACCTCTCACCATGCTCCATTCAACTCCCTATTAATAAGATAAAAAGACAAAGCATGCAAGTTTACAGTATAGGAGGCACCACAAGAATTCCAAAAGAACAAGGACAGAATATCAAATTAACATGCAACCACACGAAGTCAAAGCCCAGAGGTAGTCAGCAGAAATAAATTCCATGAAGCTTAAACAAACAGCATCTAGAGAAGAGAATGCCACTTAAACAAAGACAAAATCAATAACAAATGTGTATTACCTCATCAACATTGAAATATTTTGCACAATAAACAGGTAACAGCTTAAAAGAAGAAATAAACTCTTGCTTGTAGTGGCAAGACACAAAAAGTATAATATGGTACGAAGTCTCAGACATATCATTCTAGCTGTTGAACAATGAACGAAACTGTGTTCCCCGTGGCTGATAAAAGCACTTCATTGAAACAAGAAAAATAAGGTCTTCCATAAAAAAGAAAAAAAAGGCAGAATATGAATCACCTGACCAAATGGGACATATGATGGTAACGAAGGCACCCTCCTCCAAGGACGGGATTGTGGACTCATATTGCTTTTACTGGTTGTTCGACCATCTTTCACTTCATTAGATACTTCTTTACTTGATTTAGGAAAAGGATTAAGAGATATACCATCAGTTCCCTCCTGTATTTCAAGACATTCTGGTGCCAACTCTGCGTCCTCAATTGTCAAATTTAAGCTCGACTCAGACATTACAGATGTTTCCTCAGCTTCTTGCTTTCCCCATTTGAACCAATCAATTTTTTTACGCATACCCTCCAAAGGTACAAGCCTAGAGAGCCGCCAAAAGGAAGTTTTGATAGGAGTAGGGCCCAAGCCCAGAATCAAATGCTCATCATTTTCATTTGGCTTGACCTTTTTTGCTTCCTCAAGGCCATTTTTTCCTTGGGTTGCTCCATCAAAAGAGGCATCCACTGAGTTTTGTAATGCATTTGAACTATAGTGATGAAAGTATGCAGGAGATAGAATGCGAGGCACCAAGTCTTCTGGAATGCAATAGGTCTTGAAGTAGTCTTGCCATCCCTTCCTATGGACATAGCTGAAAGCAAGTAAAAAATAACACAACTGTAATTTGGTCAATTCTTCACACAAGAATAGAAACAAGAGACGTTTCTAATAGTAATACTAGTAATTAATCATAAAAGGTAATAAAAGATCCATAACTAATATGACATAGGATGTGCATACAGACTATTTCTGGTATGAAAAGAAAAAAGGTGGTTCTAAAAGCAAGAATGAGTAAAAAAAAAAAAAGTAATTAGTTGCAGACTTGCAAAAACCAACAAAAGCATGGAAGATAACCCACTCTCTAAGTGCAGCATTTCCAACTGGAGGCTGGGAGAAAGTTATACATTTAACCTGGACCTTTCCATTCTCTTTAGGTGAAGACGAAGATGATGCAACTACTCTTAATATGGCAAGAGTAGCGAGAACTGCCACCTGCAAACCCAAACAAGAAAATTATGCCACTAAAAATTTCAACAGCAGGTTGAATAGTACTAGTAAAAAGTTGTTACAACAAAATGGCATGATTGAAATTAGAAGACCCATCATACTCACAGCACCACCAAGTGAATGTCCACAAAGCACAAGTTTCCTGTTCTTTCTTTGTGCAAGCCTATACAACTCAAGTGCAGGTATTCCCTTTGCACGAGCTAAAAATCCCTAAAACCAAAAGACAAGTTACATTTATTAAAATAAATTGTTACCAACGCAGCCAAACTGCATATAATTGCTTACAAAAAAATAAGTAATGAACTTACCCTATGTGCAGCTGGTCTTGATCTTTTCATTTTTGATGTGTTAAGCCCTATATGCAGTGGCCTCTCAGGATTCTCTTGAATGGTTTGGGCATCAACTTGATCATTTTGGATGCCCTCCTGCACTTCAACATCTTCAGCAACATCCTCATGAAATATGGCACCCTGTAGTATATTTGCATCGGCAATGATATCCCTACAGTAATAAGAAGACAAACGTTAAGGGCAAATATACACTTGTTCGACACTTTGAGTCACTGATCATGCTATATATAATCCAAATTCCAACATCTTGGATACAATGACTGCTTACTTGTACTGCTTTGTTCCAATAAAAGAAGCAAACAAGGTGTCACCTGCTTCTGCCAACAAATACCTGCAACATATGAAATTTTACAAGAATAAATACAAACCACATGTGACTGCCACATATGAAATTTTACAAGAATAAATACAAATTTCCGCAACAAGCAGAAGACTCTACCAGGATTGTACAAATAGCTAAGTTCAGAAGATAAATATGAGACAAGAGAATTAATCAAACTGCTAAAATTGAATTTAAACAAGAAAAGTTTCAAACTCTCAGTAAATTGAATGATGAAGAGATGAACATAAAAGAAGTTAAGGTTCAAGAATAACATCCCGCAGGCCATGGCCACATTCTCGAAGGGTAAGTACACTCGATGATGTAATTTGTAACTACAACCTAGCTGACCAAATACGTTTGCAAGAACTAAAATATATAGTACTTCAATGCTGATGTTTTCAAACATGATGAACTCGTAAGAAGCTTTCATAGATTGGTTTGGGTCACAAAGCACAAAACACAATGAACATGTATATGTAATTAGAGCATCTGGAACATGGTCCAAAGGTTGATATAGTTTTCATGAAAAATATCTATGTACACCAAGTTTCATAAATATATCTAGATACATTCATCCATATAGAAATATATTACACTTTTTACTTGATCTTTTATTATTTTTGCTCCAGCAGCCAATGTGACCACTATCACAAAGCTTGTTTGTAGATTAACACTGTAAATGTACTCTTGCCCTCAAACTTGAAAGAATTGTGCTTGTTCTACCATGGCTTCACATCACCGGTAAAAAATGTGTTTTCATAAATTAGTTCCTAATTTTAGTTCTTTAAGTTCCTTTCTTTTAGATGCCCATATTCCAGCTAAACTTGCAAGAAGAACAACTATGTATTTTAGTTGAATGGAAGAATATAATTATTTTGGTAGTCTCATTTTCCAATCACAAGTTGAAGTAAAGGATGAGATCAGTTTCCAAAGAGAACATTTTGATACCTATGTGGCACATGATCCAAAGATGGCTGAACACGATCTAGAGAGACAACTTGGCCACCAAAATCTGCTTTGAACTTGTTAACTATACGAACTACTTCTGAAGCAGGCCTCTGTCAAAAGAGAAGAAAAAGGAAAAAGATCAATCAACATCCACATGGTACAGAAATAGGCAAGCTAAAAGTGAGAGGATTGCAGTCTTAACTCTACTAAAGGTTAATGTACATGACAAATCATGAAATATTTACAAGTAACTACAAAATGATTTGTCATGTACATTAAAAATAGCTACGCATACTTTCCTTCTGTTACAATTGAACTACACGTCCGTTTCTCCACACCCTCAAATGCACAAGACACATACATACTCATAAGCCACTAAAAATAGCTATACCCAAGATCAGAAATAGCAGCAAAAGGCAATGTTATAAAAGGTGTAGCGTATCGCGTATCGGTCAAGCCAACCTATCCACCGTATCGTAACGTATCACAAACATAGCATAGCGTATCATAAAATTAATTTTTTTAATTGAAAAAATATTAAAAATCCAAAAAAATAGAGAAAAATCTAAAATCTAAAAAAATAAACAAAAAATCAGAAATCAAGAAAAATGTTTTCAAATATCAAAAAGATCACCATACTTAAGGAACATTCATGTGTATCGACAACACATTCAAAAACAAGAAATCGGAGATTCAAAATAACATAATAAGCACAATTTTAAACTTGAACATTTTATAAAATCTTAGGACTTAGCGTCTTCGGACTTGGAGTCTTAGGACTTAGATTACATCACAATTTCATAAGTTCAAAACATATAGTTATCATCTTTCATGATTCAATGATAATATCTCCCCAAATCGATGAATCCTCGGTTATTTTTTATGAAAATAGGCAAAAACTCTCCCTCCCACGTCTCTTGGAGTCTTTAAATACAAGAAGAAAGAGAGGGAAGAGTGTTAAACTTTAAAAATTTTAAAATTTTGTGTTCTTCCTCGTATCGTACGATACGGGCGATACGCTTACAATACACAAGCGTATCATGTATCCTAAGCATATCGTATAGGTTTTTTAAACCTATACGATACGTATCGTACGATACGGATAACATTGGCAAAAGGTACTTATGCCTTAGAAGATTGTGTGTGTGTGTGTGTGTGTGTCTTTATATATATATATATATATATATATATATATATATATATATATATATATATATATATATATATATATATATAAAGAGAGAGAGAGAGAGAGAGTAACTGGTAGATCCCAGAAGGTCAGGGATAAGAACCAGACCCCTCGAAACTGATTGTTAAAAGTTAAAACGGTGTTTTGTACAATCCAACTGTATAAAAATGATCGTAAGAATGTCTACACTCTACACTGAGTTCATCATTTTTTTAGCTTAATAATGTTTTTATAGTAATGAAAAAATGAATGGCTCTTATAACATCGAAAAATCGATTGTAGAAAATTAATATTTTTCATAAAAACAACATGAATTAAGACATTTTTGTGTTAAATTAGTATTTTAAACATATTAGAATGCTCATAATGTTGTTTAAAATATTTCTTAACAAGAACTTAAGAGGTCTGGTTTTTGTCCGTGTCCTAAATTGTCTGGAATACCAACTTTCAAATAAAAAAAAATTGTATAGGTTTCTTCAGTTCTATTCTTGGCACTGGTTTTAACTTTTAACCACTTCTTTTCTCTATCCCTCTCTCATCTACTTTTTCTTTCTCCCCTTCCTTCTTTTCTTCCCTTATCCATAACCATTTTCCTCCACCTCGATCCTAGGGAGGGTAGGAGACCTGGAAAAACAATCTCAAAATGGGACTCATTGTTCACTTTCAGAAACACACACACACAGAGATATGTATCTATGCATGCATACATACATACACACACATCGGCCGGCCTCTCACACATGCAGCCCGATTCATTCAGGCTCTGTGTGCAAGAGGCTGGAGTATATGGACGCAGAGTATGTGTTAGAATGTACGTATCCCAATCTATATATATTTATATGTATGTACATTACATGTATTAGTCAACTAATATAGGTCTTATATATATGTATATATATATATATATATATATATATATATATATATATATATATATAGTAGGGTAGGTTGTTTATGTAATTTTTCCTTTCTTTATGCATTTCCCTTTTTCTGTATTTTCTGATTTTCACTTTTACCCCTTATGTTTACCATATTATCTAAAGGAGGACTAGTCCATTATCCTCTATAAATAGTGTAGTTGCTCTCTTGTTTGGTTCAGGCTTTTAAGCCTGTTCTTGTGTATCCATTTGAGATCAATATATGTTTATTTCTCCTCAAGTTTGAGGTTTGATTTGTGTAACTTATTGAAGCTGCTAGAATCTTCAAGAGTGTATCTCTTTAATTATTTTTATCTCCAAGTTTTGGGCCTGACTTATAGTGTGTGTGTGTGTGTGTGTGTGTGTGTGTATAGCTTCAATAGTTAATTTTCTAGCAATTGGGGCTACCCAAACGGCTAACTCAGTTTCACTTTGCTACACATAACAAGTGCATTACTCCCCTTTGTAATGTATGCTTCTAGGCATTTCTCATCCAGGCTTATTTTTAAGTGTCTTTGTGTTTCATCTGTGGCCTTTTGCTAGTGTATTGAGAATGTAAGTGCGGTATTGCGGCTTACACCATGCCTCTTGAAGGAGATTCCTACACCAGTTTCAAACAGCGGACATATAACTGACTAGTGCACAAATTATCTAAGTTGAAATCATTATCACAAATGTAGTTGCTTTCCCAAAAATGCAGAAAATAAAAACATGGGAAATAGAAAAGGAAAATTTTGGTTATATTTGAAAGGGAAAATGCCAATATAAAACATCAGATATTTATTGCATTTTTTCCCTCCTTTTCAGGGAAAAATAACATTTTTTAAATCTTTTATGTTTTCTTTCGGTATGTTCAACACTGTTTTCAATTTCAAGTTTCAACCAATATTTTCTTAAAAAAATAGTAGAAAAGTCAAATTTTAAATAGTTTGTTATTATGTTCATGTTCTTTTAATTTTTTCATTTTTAGACATTTTCCCAAGAAAAACAAACTTCCTGTTTAATAATAGAGAAAAACCCAAGAAGGAACTTTCTGATAATGGTAGAAATTTTGCAGATTTACAGCCCATCTTTGCCTATAGCAGTGAAATATGACCAGGTTTCTTGACTCTACCTGTGGTTCTGATAGAATAACAATTTGCCATCGTCAATGTCCCATTTCCAATGACAACATCTTATCAAGTAATGCATTAGTCCACCAGAGCAAGCAAGGACCTCCCTTGTTCAGTAATCCTGACTTTGTTTATTTGTCATGGCTCTACTAGTCTTGCCTATTACAAAGCCTTCACGAATTCCTGAAGCCGAAGCTATTAGAACAATGTAAAGCTTTGTAATTTCCAGTTTAGTGTTTCTTCACCATACCTACTAGTCCATGTATGTGCTCTAATCTTTAATGTTATTTGTTTACTTGTAATTAACTGTACTCAATATTAAGCTGAAATTGGTACCTAGAGGCACCCTTAAAAGCCAGGTTTTTGTCATCTAAACAAAAACATGGTTCTTGTGTGAAAGGCTGGTTTCCGATTTAGAAAACCAGGTTTTCACGAAACCTGGTTTCCTCATAACCAGGTTTTGAGGGATTGTTATCCAAACAAGTCCCAAAGAATTCTTTTAGATCCTCTCTCCTACAGGCGACTATGTACAAGAAACTATTGGTATGAAATTAGTAAGTAACATTTACTGATTTGCATTATTGCTGATATAAATTGATGATGACCTATCGAATCAATTGTACATTACAGTATCACTAATCATGTGAATGGTATAAGCCTGGATTACGGAAAAAGTGAAGTATGGGATACCAAACTCCAAACCTTCAACAGTAATAGACCAACAGCATTTACAAAGAGACACATGATTTCTATAATCAGAAGGGCATTACAACTAATTAAAACATTTTATGTTTGAGTTGAGGCCTTCTTTTCCAGATTTCAAATATTAGTAGCGCAAACAATCACATGGAACCTAATTTCCACTAAGAAACTATGGATGGCGTTGAAACCATGGACTTTGAGACGCAAGCAGCACTAGAACATGACAAGGAGAGAATGCAGCACAAGCGACTGAAGATGAAGGGAGACGACACTAGCAATCAGAGGATCATCATATACCACGTTCCTTCACTTTAAGTAGAAGCGGATAATAGATGTAAACAATCAACGCCGTGGAAACAAGACACCTAATGACTGTAACAACCATTACGACACCAATCACATCATAGACCCCTGATAGTCATTTGCTCCGTACGGGCATGCCAGATATAACTCATCCCCATTTCACGGATTTAACAAACAAGCGCCACGGAAGATCACAGCAACATATAGCATTTTGCCATAACTCTTTTACAGTCCAAATACACGAAAACGGCACTCGGAATCCTAATGTCCACGGGTCGTACTCATATTCTCTGCCAACCCAATTTGTGTCATGTCGATCACAATGATTTCATCCATTTTACCCACCGTGATAAATTAAAAAAAAAAAATCACTGCATGAACTTAGTTTCTCGCATTAGCAGAGAATCAAGCTCAAGTGTAGTCGATGGATATAAGTAAAGATCCTTCCAAGACGGTATCCGCTACGCAACCACGGCCGGGGATAAAGATCAGATAGTGAGACAAAGGTGGAAGGTAAGGATTAACCTTGTAAACGCACTCGGAGAGGACCATGGCGCAGAGGATGTCCTGCAGATCAGCAAGGGACTCGGCGCGGACGGCGCGGCATAGGTTCTGAAGCTGCTGCTTCCTCCGGCGGTACTCCTCCTGGATCTTCCGCCGCTCCTCCTTGACACCTCCGCCAGGCCATGGCCATCTCCAAAGCGGCCACGACGCCCTGATCCTGCTCCCCTGCCCTCTCAGCCACGTCTCCACCTTCTGCTGCAACAGCTCCATCGTGGATCGATCCTCCACCACCGCGACGCTAGCGAAGACGAAGATGGCGAAAATGGGACGGTAGGTGACTGTGGCAATGTCTGGAAGATGTATGAGGACGAGAGAACTCGAGACCGTATGGGAGGCATATGCCTCTGGAATCCGAGAATAAAAGAGGGAGGAGAGGAGGAGGAGCGAAGGCAGAGGAGAGGGAAGGAATATTTTTTTGTCCTAACATTTTTCCTTTTATTAGTTTCAACAAATCTGCTGATATTTCTTTCAATTTGTTCACATGCCCGTTCCTCTAAAGGCGTTTTAGTGTTATGGCATTGCACTTGGTGACATTAAGGGTGCATTTTTAAGGTTCAATTAAATTTTTGATGACGGTTGAAATATCATTTTTCAAAATTTTTATATAAAACATGTGAAATTTTTTTAAATTTATATATAAATTTAAACAAAAAATGAGGTGGGGTGAGGCCCCCTTGACCTAGTACAGTCAAATCTTGAGTCATTGGGTTTTAAAACATAATTGACAACATATGGTAAATTTTGCCACATGTTAGGTGGTTTGCATATTTTATCATGGGAGGTGGAATATCATAACAATAACATGCTTGCTTTCCTCCTTATCAATTTCTTGCAATTCTAGAAAACTTTGAATAAACTAATTCTAAGAAGTATGAGTTCTTATTTTCCAAATTATCTTGCACCTGTTGAATCTCATTGGAAAAGGAAGGCATTAGTGTATTTCGACGAACTTAGCCTGAATTGAGAGAGAATATGCAAAAAGGCAAGCGCACCTCTCAACTTGTTGCAGCAAGAGTATGGACGCATTAAGGAACCAGTCTTGTTTTTGAATTTCCACACAAAAAGAACGCTTAATTGGAAATTTTGCTTCCACGAACTTGGAAGTTTGTGATTCTGTCATCTTTCCTTCGTGTCCCTTTCGATGTAACGGAGTTGAGTGTTTGGGTCGGTTACGCATCACTATTCCCTCTTACTAAACAGGGCGTGTCTTTGTGGCTACTTAAGTTCGCTGGTGGAGTTTGGATTTGGATCTGAATCCATATTAGGTTATCCGATGCCACAGAATGTTGTGTTTCTTTTATGAGCATAAAGAAGATTGCATCCGCATAATCAAATTATAAGGTGAACGATAAGGCCCCATTTGATAGCCAGGGTAAAACGAATGGAGTGGTTGAAATGTGTACCGGCGGGGTGAAATTTCACCCGCCCGACAACACAACCATCACAGGGTGAAATTTCACCTGTTTAATGTAAAAGGGAGCGGTTGAAATTTCAACCGCTCGAGTTCATGTTTCGGGCGCTCAAGCAACCTGACTTTCCTCCGCAGCTCCTCCTCCCTCTTGCTTCTCATCGTCGCACCAGAACTCACTCGCACCGTCGCTGCTGCGCCTTCGCCTCTCCGCTGCGCCGTCGCATCTCCGCTCCGCCATCGCCTCTCTACTCCTCCGTCGGTACGCTTTCTCCATTTCTCTCTCTGATGCCTTCCCTTTCTCTCTTGCCCTAAGATGATGTTCTGTATGGCAGGGAAGACATACGTAGAGATTTGGGCGTTTTCCTCTTTGCTCCTCCCCCTCTGCCGTGAGTCTCTCTATCTCTCTCGCTTCTCCTTCTTCGAGATTTGGGCGTTTTCCTTTTTGCTTTATGTTGTTTGTGGTTCTATGTTGTTTTCCTTTTTCCCTTGCGTGTTGTGGCGCTAATGATCCAGAAAACCTTTCTCCCTTTCTCTCTTGCCCTAAGATGAAGAGAGTTGGGCGTTTTCCTCATATAGCCTCTTATAAAACCACGTTTACAGCGTTTCTAGTAAAATATGTGGTCAAATACATTCTGTTGAGCTAAACATTTCACAAAACCTAAAAATTGATCGGAGTCTTGCTCTGTTGAGCTTTACATTTCAGTCTATGTGAGTACTTGCTCAAGTCCGTTCTCCTTTCAATTTATCCATGGAGTCTACCGTCAACAGGAGACATTGGTTTCTGTGTTCTTGGATTCATGAGGAACAGGGGACATTGAGTCCATACAGAGTAAACATAGGGTTTATATGTACTTCTAACTTCTGATCTCTTGTTAAAGGGGTCTCAGTAATTCTAAAATGATTGAACGCTAGCCATTTGGAACTAGCTCAACATTGATTCTCATCTTGTTTATATTGGGGGTTGGATCCCTTTTGTAACTGATGCCTTTCTCTGGCATTTTATTTCTGAATTATATTTATTATTTTAACATTGCATGAGCGAGGCATGTATGACAGTTGGGAGCGGTGTCAACCATTAGTCTATCGGTACAAGGGTGTCGTCTTCAGATCGTTTGATTCATTAGAAGTAGCTGAAAATCACATGTATGAGTATGTCCAGAACAAGTATGGTGTGCAAGTACGCACGCCTCCACTCATTGAAAATGTCATTGCAAAGCAAGATATAGAAGACACGAAGTTTGAAGAACGGAAGTGCAGCCACAAATGTTGGATTACTTGTTTTGTGATTACATGTTTTCTTTGTTGGATATGTACTCATTAAACTTTTTTTTTTTTTTTTGATAGTAGAAAACACACCCTTTTGTGGTTTCGTACTCATTTAACTTTTGTGGAGATGTACTTTTGTGGATATAACTTTGTTATCCTTATAAATTTCATTTCCACAAGAATGTGCTTTCTATTGTAATGTGTTGCTGGATATTTCTTTATGCTTTTGTTACATAGATCGTGTGAATGGCCGTCTCTCCAATGAATTGGCTGTACGGTGATTTGTTTTGGGATGATTCATGAAGAAATATATAATTTTTATGGTAGCAAGCCATTTATGGGTTGTGCAGTCCATGTTTATTGGTTTTGGCTTGGTGGTGGTTCCATGAGGTGATGATCTTTCTCGTTTGGTGGTGTGCTTGGGTAATTTGTACATATAATAAGAATCGGTTGTGAAGTTTTCTCATGATTGTGGCAACTTTATATCGTGGCTTTAGATGTTTTGGCTTCTTGATGCAAGCTTCTGTGGGATTTATTTGAGTTGTGATCATTTTTTTGTTTGGAAGATCACATTCCAACTCCTTCACACGTCAAATTGGGGAGGAGAATAAAAAAATAACATTTTTCAAGTTAAATTTTTCCTGTGCATCAAACAGGATTAACTTTACCACGTTAAATTCTTCCTGTGCATTAAACAAGGTTAAATTTACCACGTTAAATTTCACCCGCCCATCAAACAAGGCCTCATATTGAAAGAGGGTGAAATTTTATCCAGTAAATTTTTTCAGAAAAATTTACCACGTTCAAATTTCACCCGCCCATCAAACGGGCCCTTAAATGTTTACTTTCCTTTGTATCTTCAAAAATAAAATATGTAAATCTTTTTCTCATAAAGGTCGTTTTTCTTACTTAACTTTTTAGGCTAGGCTAAATATGAAGATAAAAACAAGATATAGGAACAGATAAATTTGTTCTCTCGAAAAAAGTTCTCTCAAAGTATATCCGGAGAAAATCTCAGTGCATTTTTCACCCTGACCCTTTTTGTTTCCTCCCCATGTAACCACCCTTATACAATTTTTCTTTCTTAATTTTCTGTTCATATGTCTCAGTTACTACTGAGCGGCCCGACGGGCCAGGCCGGGCCCGGGCTGGGCTGAGCAGCCCGACAGGCCAGCCCAGCCCGGCCCAATACCCACCCATAGACCCGGCCCGGCCCAATACCCACCCCTAGAGCCAACTCGTGCTCGACTCAAACTTGCTCAGTTATACTCAATTTGATTAAACTCGAGTAAGCTTGTTTAATCTAGGTTTTTTTTTTTCTTTGATTATTTCCAAACTTAAAACTAAGAAAAGAGATTAAGTCAAATTGGAAGTTGGTAGACGAGACAAAATGAGTTGAGCTAGAGACGGTGCTTGGTTATCGAGTCGAGCTCGAGGTAACCTTATATAGTTTGACTGGAACTCAAGTCGAGCAATATATGAGTCAAGTCAAATTGAGATGAGCGAGCTCAAACTAGACTCATTGTACAGACCTACTTAGTATTGTGTTGACAATCTTGGATCCAGTTTTACTGTAAAGGGTAGACCTCAGATGTGGATTGGATTTGATATCAATTAGAATGTGAACGAACAGTGAGACAAATCTAAACTGATCTGGGAAGATCCATTCATGCAAGTTTCCAGTGCACGTCCGGATACTATTTGCGCTGGAATTATACGTAGAATCCAGATTGGCAGGTCACAGTCTTTTACGATCCATCTTGTTTTATGCTTAAACATGATGAGTTGCGTGGGAAAGCCGTTTAAACCAGATGTTGATCCTTCAATTGTTTGTATTGTAACGTCGACCACCGCGTTGTTGGCACTTGAACTAGATCTGGAAACATAAAGGTCCAAGTAAAATCCAGTATGAGCAAGATTGAACAGCGCAGATAGATGCAAAGGTACCGTCACAATGTTGTTCTTGGGTTCTTATTGTTTAGATTCTTCTGGGATGTTAATTGGGAACTAGTTTGTTTTTCCCAAAAAAAAAAATAGAACTTAAAGATTGAAAAATAACCAAAACTATGAAAGTTTGAGCTTTATGTTAATTATCTAACAAAAAATTGTTAAAATGTTAAAAGAAACGTTAAAAATAAATGTATTAAAAGTTTTATCTGAAACGCATGGAAAGAAGAAAGAAAAATGTATACCTTTTTTGGTGTTCTTGAAATAATAGTTATAATACCAAGTTCTCATTTTTTTTTTCATTTTTCTTATTTTTTTCATTTCTAGCGCAATATTTATACCAAAACCAGCGATAGACAGTGTTCAAAGGAACAAAAAAAAACAGTTATTGCAGAATCCAGAACCAATTAGCTCACAGCAGCTAACCAACTCTCAAATATAACGAACTTTTGTTGGTTAAATTGTACACCATATTTGAGCCCTTTCAATACTGGACCGATGCAAGAAAAATAGTAATAAATTTGCAAGCAGAGATATCCTTGTATCAAACCTTTGCAGTCAAACCAGAAGGCCAGGTTTCCTACCACAAGAGTGGCTTTTCCAACCATCAGAAAAAAAAAAAATCGTGTTAAGCAGGCAGCAGGCAAATCTTCGTTCCACCGCACATTAAAAATTGTGCCTTAACCGCCTATAGATTTATCAACGCAAATATGAACCCAATGGGCAGGAGCGTCTCGCAGAATTCTGAAACCTGGTTTAACTCTACTCATACAAAGGCTAGTTTGTTTGGTTTTCTTTCCAGCTGCATCTTTACCTGCTTTGTAGAGAAAATGCCTTTCTACCACAGCCAGGAAAACCACTCCTGATTTCACATCTAACTCCATGAAGATTCCAGTTGCCTTGCCCATTGTATGGGTATTCTCTGCCTAAAAGTACAAGTTAAATCAACCTGTGGTACTATGGCTACTTGCAGGGACAACCAGTCTAGACATAAGATTTCTTAAGAATTCAATCTTGACAAGCTCAGACCAAATGACAAGTTTAATATGTGGTTAGTAGCAACAATTCCTAATACATGAAATACTTGCAAACTTAACTATAGCAAAGTATTTCTCTACTTAGAGGAACTATACATTTCATAACTTATAACAGGAAAATGGAAAGGAAAACTTGAGATCGCTTTCTTGCCAGAAATAAGCAAATTACCCAAGATATACAAGGAAGACCTTTTACAATGTGAGATAGTTACAAGTAACTGAAGAAGCAATCACCTCGTTTGAGCTTGATCTTTTATTCTGCACTTGCACATACCACCTGAAGCACAAGCACCAAAAGACTGAAAGCTGAAGGACATCAGCAGTCACCAGTGCTATAGAAGTCATCGTCTGAATCAGGGTGGTGCTGGAGTCCCTGCTGGTAACAGGTTCATAGACCTTTGTTTGTCCTTTTAGTTGACAGTCATCAAGCTTCCGTTGATGCATGACTTGGAAGGGATGTGCCATAGTTCCATAAATCACTAAGTTCATTGCGCAGCCAGCCCAGTACAATCGTAAGACCTGGAAAATTGCAACAAGCAACATAACAGATAAGCAAACAACTCTTAGAAAACAGGTCACCTATCATCTTCTCGATAATCCAACTGAGAAGAGATGCGCTGAATACCTAATGTACATGGGACCAGGTAAAGAAGAGCAGGTTGTCCATGGCCATCCATTAAATATAAGGCCAGATACGTGAGAAACAGACCTGCATGGATATTTGGAAGATACATAAGCATCAAGCCTTCTTAAGAAAAAGAAGAACGGATTTTAAAGGTATGTGTATGAAAATAATGCTAGAAGAATCTCACAAGATGCATATGCCTAGGCATTCTTTGTATGCACACATACCCAAAATTCAAATGCAGCATTATATGAAAAGACCAATACTAGTGATTCAGCAATTTTGCATGCTTAAGAAATTAACCTATATGGCTGTATTCAAGTTCTCCGGCGACCAATGTGTAGGTCCTAAGGATATGTCAGCTCATTGTTCTGTAGTATGATGCTGTTAAGTCGTCCCTCAGTAACATCAAGTGCTATAATTTTTAACCACTTTGTAAAACTAGAAATGATTGACAATAGCTTCTTGTGCTTCATTTCTTTTCCTTCAATTAAGTGTCTAATTTCTTCCTTAGCTTTTGCAAAGCATGATTCACATTATCAGCAAATATTAAGAACTCCTTTGTTACAAAATTGTCCATCAGGAAAGTCTCCAGAAAGGGAAATTGCCTCCTCCGACCCAGCATGACTCAGTTTTCACAAGGAAAATGACAATCCGCCAGTTCATTGCCTTTTCCTCATTGGCAAGTTTGTTTCACCTCCCATGCATGTAAAAGACTGTCCGATTCATATGAAAGAGGCAGAATAAAGCACATTTAGATACTTATTGTACAAAACTCAATATTGATAAGAATGACAATGGACACACACAGAATAAATCCATTCAAGCAACTTTCTTAAGTTCAATGGAAAAAGTCCACCATAAAAACTGTAAAAAAAATCACCGAAGGTATTTATGGGGCAATAGGGAAAAAAAAGGAAATGAACACTGACCAACTCCATAGCCAATTGTTAACCAAATAAAATAACCATTCAGGATGCCTTTCTTGTTAAGTCTATCATATCTGCAACAGGGAAAAACAAAGATAGAAATAGCAAACTCCATGAGCAAGAATACCAAAGGTCCTAATCACAGATAGGAGCAAACAAATAGAGAACCATCAACTAAGTGAAGTATATATAGAAATGCCTTGTCGTTAACTGATACATGCCAACCCTCAAAGGTCAAGTGATGCAAGAGTGGGGAAAAAAAAATGAAGTGCAATTTTTGTATCATGGAAGCCAGGTAAAACAACAAGAAATGAATGGAAAAACTACAAGTACACATATAACATGAGAAAAAACAGATGGAGCCATGGGGCTTCTAAAGCGTCAGAAGCAAGTACATGGATCCTGGCAACCCAAACAATGCACATCACCTGCTAAAATAGATCAACTGAAATCCCACAAAGTGGTTGTCAAAAACTTGCCACAAGTAAAACCAAGGAAGGACACTAGTCCTCACAGGAAATTAGACATCATTAAGATAAGCTTGAAGCATTAAAGTGCTCAAGTACAAAAAAAAACTAGTGCCATCTATTAAAGAATTCAGGAAGCTGCCTCAAGATAAAAAGCAAAATTTCAGGACATCACATCAACACTCCACAGCCAGAAATAATAGTTCACTTCTTCTGTGCCTCAGTATGGCCTCATCTTACAATGTCGCTGGATTTTGGTTTTTAGATGCCTTGAATCTATTGTAAGCATATCTTTGCAGGACATCCCCACACTAGTGAACTAGTGACTAATCTTTAGGATCGGTCTTCAGTATGTTATACTGAGACTGCATTTTGCAGAACATCTTGCTGTCAGTACTTGTGTCCCATGGAGTGGATAGCAACCTAGAAATGTCAAAGCTTCTGAATGTCACTTGGAGCCAGACTGTGAGAAGTTGAATTCTCAACCAATGTAAGCTAGTAAACCAAATTTATATTTTATTCACCACAGTTAAATCTGGACTGAACATGCTATTCCAGCATCAAATTCCACATGCAGCAAGGATTGAGTCATGAATTCCCCCTAATTGGAATCTGAAGTTTGCAAAAATATAGTTCCTTTCTAATGATTTCAGGGTGAAAGTTCTCCACTATCCACCACTGGCTAATTTTATCATACACAATTACATAAGCATCATCTAAATGAAATGCCCAAATAGCATCCAACTCTTACAAAAGGAACTAGACATATACTTACTGTATTGTCGGGAGTTAGACAAGATATTCAGAAGGATTGTAGCTAGGCTTACACTACAAGCATGAAGCATGGTTGATAATGACCCCATGCCTATTAGCATGTAGCAACAGGACAGCCTCATCATTTCAGGTATGTATTGTAAATTGCTATTATTGTTAAATCATTATCCCCTTTTCTTATGGAGATATTTATGAGAAATATATAAAGACATCCCCAGAGTAAACCACTGTTAATGCTCATCTTTGCAGCCTCAGTCCCATTCTTTCTCTATTTTCCTTCCCAGCATATCGCCAGATTTTTTGACTAGGTTATTGAACTCCATAAAATATTAGCATAGTTTCTTGGCGTGGAAAAATAAGAATAAAATCATACTAACTAGCTGTTAGGCACAGTATCAATGAGGCTTGTGTGGGGAGCCTGTCATGCATTTCTCAGTTTCAGTCGTCATTTGTGTTTTGGGTCGGGTGGACAGTCCAGTTATGGAATAAACCCAGCTCACGACACTCATAAGGGGAGTTAACCCTAAAAGGCTAATGAAGAATTTGAGTCATCAAGACAAAACTGGGCTCTATCTCTCGTGTGGGCGAGTGTGTAAATAGGAGTTAGCAAGAACAACGCTAACAACTGGTATCAAAGCCGATGGGTGATAGGGTTACCGTGAGGGATGTCATGGCTGCCATCGATGCTCATCGAACCATAATGGAGGATGTTGAAATATGTTGTTTTGGGACCGGATCCATATCTGGATCCGGATCTCTTGGGCGCGGGTACCGAGGACGGCTCGGTACCCTTAGCGGCTTCTCCTCTCTCCCCTATATATTCTCACTTATGTGTAATTGTTGGATTAAGTGAAATAGAATCCTTCTCTCTCCTAGGGTTGCGGTTGTGCACCTAGGTAGAGCTTC
>JAANDH010000521.1:0-37740 GCA_011799765.1 Nymphaea thermarum
TTCTGTGAAAGATACTAGACGATGTCTAGTGATGAGAAACCCTCACTTTTGAAATTCGAAGGCGAAACGTGGACTTTGGGCGATGGTTTGTGCGAGTGCGAGCTTTCTGTGTTGCCCAGTGTTGGTTTCGTCCCGGGAGGGGTGGTGCGCGAGAGTTCTCTGTAGTCGCCCACTCTTCTGGCTGTACTGGAGGGCCCACCGGTTATTGGGCGGCACAAGGGCCCGGGATTCCGTTCTGTTTCTGTTTGGGAGCGATGTCTCCTGGTCTCTCCCCCCGGGTTCCTAGAGAGACCATGCTGCTGCTGCGGCGATCTGGGATATCTCAGGAGGCTTCACTGCAGGTGCCCTCGATCCGTTGGATCGCCTGGTGAAGAGATTTTCGTTCCGCCCGTGAGTGCCCATGGGGTTTTCTGTTGCTCGGCACGATGACCATGACATTGCTAGAGAACCACGGTTGGAAGCCTACGAAATTTTGGAAGTTGTGCACACCTCGTTTTGCTTTTGATGATGTGACGAAATCTTTTGTGTGTGTAATGTTTTGGGAAAATTTATGGTTGCATTTGATAATGCCTTTTTGAAATCGTTTTATGAAACTAAGTATTATTTTGATGGGCCATGTTCCATTCATGGCTGGATTTTTCCATACTCAGAGGAATTCTGACCCTTCATTCTATCTTTACAGGTAGTCCTTGATAGATTATGGCTCTTGGAGTGACGACCTCAGTCTTGTGATGGACGGGCATTGGCATTCTAGACACTGCATCGGTTTTGGGGATTTGTGGTTATCTTAATTATTTGGGTCCAAATGTTTTATTTTAAATACAATGCATTAGTTTATGTTTTGGTCATGACTCAATGTTGCTTCCGCAATTATTTTTATTAAAGAAAGAAGAAAATTTTTGGTGTCGAAAATTGGGTCGTGACAACTTTGGTATCAGAGCACAGTGTCTAGAGTCGATGTCCAATGCCAATGTCGATCACAAGCAGAGGAGAGGTCATCCAAGCCTGCTAGGGAAGAATGCTTTTGTTTTGTTGTGTATATTGAGTTTCTGAGTTTACATGAGTTCTAGTAAATTGTTACTTACAAATGTACCTATTATATTTTGTTTTCCTCTGTACGGTGTAGTTTCAATGGCTCGTACTAGAGGAGGAAGTGTTAGTGCTAGAGGTAGAGGCAGAGGTCCTCGCAGTACCAGGAGCCGAAATGTGGAGACTCGTTCTACCAGAGTTGAGGCACAGGTTGAAAATATTCAACAACAGCAAACGTTCATTCTGAACACTCTGAAGACGATGACGGGATTGATGAATGGACTAGTGCAAAACTCTCCTGCAGGAGGAACTAGTACGGATACAAGCAGAACGACAATTGGTGAGGCAAGAGGCACAACTCACCAACAGTTTATGAAATTGCATCCTCCGAAGTTTTATGGGAAGGGCACAGCTGACGATGCTGAACAGTGGATCATAGAAACTGAGGAGATCTTTACCACCCTGGAAGTGTCTGACAACAAGAAGGTTTTGTATGGAACCTTTATGCTAAAAGGAGATGCTAAGGAATGGTGGCGGACGCAAAGTGAAGTGAAGTTCGCAAATCATGAAGCGACTTGGGGAGAATTCAAGGAAGCCTTTACACGTGCCTACATCCCAACCTTCACAAGGGAGAAACGCATGCAAGAATTCTTGGACCTTCAACAAGGGAGTCTGAGTCTGCAAGAATACGTCGTTAAATTCAGACATTTGGAAAAATATTGCCCTCATGTGTATACTACTGATGCAGACCGAGCAAATAAGTTCGTCAGAGGACTTAAAGATGGGTTGCAAAACCAAGTAATTAGTAGTCGTCCGAGAGATCTAGACGACGCTATCGACATGGCCACACGTCTTGAGGAGGGCTGGAACAAGATGCAAGGGACAGATAGAAAGAGTGAATCTCTGCGACCCAAGTCGAGACCGGACTTGTTCAAGAGAAGGCGCAGTGACAGGGCAGACCAAGGGGACAGATTCAAGAGACAGAGGCCATCAGCATCCGGTCGGGATGATGACTGCCCCAAATCCCATCGCCAACATCCTGGAAAACCATGTTACAGGGATACCGGAGCATGTCTTTACTGTGGAGCACAAGGTCATTTTATTCGCGAGTGCCCGAAGAGAAAGGAGGCAGAGCAGCAGCGTGGTGCGGCCAGTCAGCCAGTAGAAAAGAAGGTGTCTGGGAGAGTTTACGCAAGCACAGTTGAAGATTTGAAGCCTAACGACGTGATTGAAGGTACCCTTCTTGTACAATCTCGTTGGGCTCATGTTTTGTTTGACTCTGGTGCATCGCATTCTTTTGTTTCCAATAGTTTTGCTGAACTTTTGAAGTTAGAAAGAAAGAATATGCCTTATCAATTGTTAGTTGCTACGCCCATGGGAAACAAAGATACATGCAAAACGTATTTAGAAGATGTAAAAATAGAGATACATGGATATTTATTACCAGTACAGTTAGTGGTAATAAATATGATGGGGTATGACGTAATCCTAGGAATGGATTGGTTATACCATCACCATGCAACGTTAGATTGCAGGAAGAAGAAGCTGAGAATACAGTTGGAGAATGGTCGAAAGATTGAATTTGGGGTAAAAGCGCCTCAAGATCAAAGAAAGTTGGTTGTCTCAGCAGTTAAGGCAAGAAAATACATGGAAAACGGGTGCACTGCATATTTGGTTAGCATGGATGCAATCGAGCAGAAATTAAAACCTATCAGTGAGGTGCGTACGGTGAAGGACTACGCAGACGTGTTTCCTGAGGATTTACCTGGATTGCCTCCTGTACGAGAAGTGGAGTTTGGCATCGAGTTGATACCAGGAACTGCACCTATTTCTAAGGCTCCATATAGAATGGCACCAGCGGAACTGGAAGAATTAAAGAAACAGATCCAGGATTTGGTCAGCAAGGGATTTATTCGTCCAAGTGTGTCACCTTGGGGAGCACCGGTCTTGTTCGTGAAGAAGAAAGATGGGTCAATGCGGTTATGTATTGACTATCGAATGTTGAATCAGGTTACGATAAAAAACAAGTATCCATTGCCTAGAATCGAAGATTTGTTCGATCAATTAAAGGGAGCAAAGGTGTTTTCTAAGATAGACTTGAGGTCGGGATACCATCAATTGCGAATTAAGGATGAAGATATTCCCAAAACAGCATTTCGCACACGTTATGGACATTATGAGTTTTGAGTGATGCCTTTCGGACTCACAAATGCACCAGCAGCCTTTATGGATCTCATGAATCGAATATTTCATGAGTACTTAGACCAATTTGTTATAGTGTTCATTGACGATGTATTAATATACTCAGAGTGCGAAGCAATGCATGCAGTACATCTCGAGATAGTAATGAAAATATTGAGGCAAAATCAATTGTATGCCAAGTATTCCAAATGTGAGTTTTGGCTAGATAAAGTAAATTACTTGGGACATATAATCTCTAAGGAGGGAGTGGCAGTTGATCCGGCTAAGGTAGAAGCTGTACAACAATGGAATGCACCAACTAATATAACAGAAATCAGAAGTTTTCTCGGTTTGGCAGGTTACTACAGGAAGTTCATTAAGGATTTCTCGAAAATTGCAACCCCAATGACCAAACTGCTACGAAAGGGAGTGAAATTTACATGGACAGAGGACTGTCAAAAGAGTTTCCTGATGTTGAAAGACAGTTTGACTAGTGCCCCAATTCTAACACTACCAAATGGGAGGAAAGGATTTGTGGTATATACAGATGCTTCGGGAACAGGTTATGGAGCGGTGCTTATGCAAAACGACAATGTTATAGCATATGCTTCTAGGCAACTGAAACAACACGAGAAGAACTATCCAACACATGACTTGGAATTAGGAGCAGTGGTATTTGCGCTAAAGATATGGAGACATTATCTTTATGGCGTGGAATTTGAAGTATTTTCTGACCACAAATCTCTCAAATATTTATTCTCACAGAAAGAATTGAATCTAAGACAGAGGAGATGGCTGGAATATCTTAAAGACTATGACTTTGAAATAAAGTATCATCCTGGAAAGGCCAACGTGGTAGCTGATGCACTCAGCAGAAAGGTGTCTGCTAAAGCTGCTGGACTGTTAATGCAGACGTGGAATTTAGTAGAAGACTTTGAGCAATGGCATCCATTACAAGATGATAATGGAAAGGTGAAGTGTGCCGGTATAATTCGAGATAAGTTTCTTGAGAAAATTATTGAGAAACAAAAACAGAGTCATGATTATGCAAAGTTGATACACGAGTGTCACATAGAGGAAACTCCTTATTCCAAAGATGATGATGGATCTATATGGTTCAACGGTAGATTGTGGGTTCCGAATGATGTGGAGGTGAAAAACAAACTACTAGAAGAGGCACACAAAACCAGGTACACCATACATCCGGGAAGCACCAAGATGTATCAAAATTTAAGAATAAACTTTTGGTGGCCAGGAATGAAGAAAGAGATTGCAGAGTTCGTCTCACGATGCTTGGTGTGTCAACAGGTTAAGGTGGAACATCAGAAACCAGGTGGCTTGATGCAACAAATAGAAATTCCTCAATGGAAATGGGAAGGCATTACCATGGATTTTGTAGTAGGATTACCACGTACTCGACGACAGCACGATGCTATTTGGGTAGTGGTGGATCGCCTAACTAAATCTGCACATTTCCTTCCCATCAAAATTTCGCAATCACTCGAAAGTCTAGCTGATTTGTATGTTGATGAAATTGTGAGACTTCATGGAATCCCTAAATCAATCATCTCGGACAGAGATCCAAGATTTACATCTAAGTTTTGGGAAAGATTACAAGAAGCTTTGGGAACGAAACTCAAACTGAGTACGGCATTTCATCCGCAAACAGATGGGCAGTCTGAGCGAACCATCCAGACTCTCGAAGATATGTTAAGAGCGTGTGTTTTGCAATGGAAGGGCGAATGGGACAAACATGTAAAGTTGGCCAAATTTGCCTACAACAATAGTTATCACTCTAGCATCGGAATGGCTCCATTTGAAGCTCTCTATGGCCGACCTTGCAGATCACCATTATGTTGGATTGAGATAGGAGACAACAAGATTGAAGATCCCTTGGTAATCCAACACTATACAGACCAAGTCAACATGATTAGAAAGAAACTCTTGGCAGCTCAAAGTCGACAGAAGAGTTATGCAGACCAACGACGAAGAGAGTTGGCTTTTGAAGCAGGAGATCGTGTATTTGTCAAAATATCACCGACCAAAAGTGTTTTTCGGTTCGGAAAGAAAGGAAAATTGAGCCCAAGATACATTGGTCCGTTCGAAATTTTGGAAAAAGTTGGAGAGGTTGCATATCGAATTGCACTTCCACCACAGTATAGTCATATTCATCAAGTGTTTCATGTGTCGATGCTAAGGAAGTATGTACCTGATCCTTCGCATGTGATAGACTATGAAGAGGTTGATGTGCAAGAGGACATGACAACAGAAGAAAAGCCGCTTCGGATTATAGACCAAAAAGAGCATGTGTTGCGAAAGAAGACAATCCCACTAGTTCGAGTGGAATGGCAACATCATGGGATCAAAGAATGTACGTGGGAGCCAGAAGAGGACATACCAAAGAGTTATCCTCAATTATTTCAATAAGGTACGCTTAAATTTCGAGGACGAAATTTCTTTTTAGGGGGGGAGGATGTAATACCCACGATTTTTATTTCATTGTTCCTTAATTATGGAAAATGTTAATAGGAGCAAGAAATTCGAAACGGTAGATTTAAAAGATAATGAAAACTGTCAAGAGAACAATATGGAAAGCAAACGAGTGATTCCCTAACTGAAAAGAATTAAAGAATTGGGAAAGGAAACCAAGAGGTTGTTTCCTTTCTTGTGGGAGACGGGAAAAGAATGCGCATGGCAATAGGGGAGGCTCATAGAGGGTTATTTAACCTCATTTTCCAGAAAATGACGATTCTTTATTTCACTCTTAGAAGAAGAGACGACGACAGAGATTTGAGAGGAAGAAGGAGAAAGTGAAGAAGAGACCAAGGAAAGGAGTTGGTGCTGGAAACTCATCTCGAGTAACAGGTATGGGGATTTTCAGTATGAATGGGACATGTAGCCTTGTATCTTCTGTTGGGTTTCTGGTAGATAGAGATACTTATATGCATGATATAATAGTGAATCCATGTCTTCATACGCCTAGATAAGAATCCATTGGTGATATGTTGCATGTTGACAGTGTTTTGAATGCAAGTCGTTTCTGAATCTCTAGAGTAAAGCACGGTAAATGCATATATGTTGTATAAGGCATGGATAAAATGTAATGACATAGTTGGGAGAACAACAAGGGGGTATGATTAATACCGTGGGATTCGACCATATTCCCAAATCTCCAGGGTTAGAAGCAGACCCCTGCTCTGTCCTTCCCCCTTCAAATAATGTTAAACTCTCGACTCCCCTACTTCTGTCATAGACGTCTGACAGCAGGGTCCATTTGGTTTGCACACATTGGCCAGACGGAATTCGGACTGTTCTTCCTTATTGTCTCTGTTCGCCTACCGTTTTTCTTTTCCCTTTATGTTTCATGTGAGGACGAAACATTACCACGGGTAGTATGTGAGGGCGTCGGATTTATGCCGACGAGAAGGGAAATAAGAAACGGAAGGCGAGTCGAGGAGTTCCGCCCACCTTTTCTTCTGCTCCCTACTGCTATTGTCGTCGAACAGAGGAAAGGCCGATGGCCCTTCTCTCTCCGTCAACTGGGAGAGCAGGGATCTGTCGAAATCCCTTTCCCGTTCTCTGCTTCATACCAAGGAAGGCTGGAGGGGGGAGATGGAGTTCTCTCTCCCACTCGGATTGGTCGCGGGTGGCTGAAGGAGCAGTGGAAGCCTCCGTCTGTCAAACGAGAGAAGGGAAGAGCCTTCGTTCTCTGGTCTTGGGTGACGGAGGAGGAGTGGTAACCGCCGTCGGTCGAACGAGAGCAGGGAAGAGCTCTCGCGTGAAGAGGCAGACACTCACGGGAGGAGAGAGAAAACCAACGAGAAAATGAGAAGAAGGTTGGGCGTGAAAGAATTTATATTCATTTCAAAATTTTCAAAGCAGGTCCACCTAATTAGCTAAATTTACAAATAAGCTGTTATAATTTTTATACTTTCTTCCCGCAACACATTTGCTGAAAAACTCTTCAAAAAGAGGCTCGCAATAGTTATTTTCAGTGAAAACTAGAGATTTAATGTAAAATTGCAAGGTAGCACCCTCCGAGTTCTTAGAAATAGCAAAAAGGGGGTTTGCATATGTTTGTTGTAATTTCGATAGAAAAGAAAAATGAATTGCTATGTGTTTATGCTCTGTGGTACCTTCTGTGTTATTTAAATTTTAGAAAAGGGTGTTGAACTCTCTTGTTTTGAAATAGTGATTATTGTGTTAATTGTTTTGCATTATGGCATTACTACTCGACTTTGCTTTATGAATTAGAAAATGGTTTATTGCTTCTGTTTGGGAAACCGAGCCTAAGGGCGGTTTCTGTGAAAGATACTAGACGATGTCTAGTGATGAGAAACCCTCACTTTTGAAATTCGAAGGCGAAACGTGGACTTTGGGCGATGGTTTGTGCGAGTGCGAGCTTTCTGTGTTGCCCAGTGTTGGTTTCGTCCCGGGAGGGGTGGTGCGCGAGAGTTCTCTGTAGTCGCCCACTCTTCTGGCTGTACTGGAGGGCCCACNTTTCGTTCCGCCCGTGAGTGCCCACGGGGTTTTCTGTTGCTCGGCACGATGACCATGACATTGCTAGAGAACCACGGTTGGAAGCCTACGAAATTTTGGAAGTTGTGCACACCTCGTTTTGCTTTTGATGATGTGACGAAATCTTTTGTGTGTGTAATGTTTTGGGAAAATTTATGGTTGCATTTGATAATGCCTTTTTGAAATCGTTTTATGAAACTAAGTATTATTTTGATGGGCCATGTTCCATTCATGGCTGGATTTTTCCATACTCAGAGGGATTCTGACCCTTCATTCTATCTTTACAGGTAGTCCTTGATAGATTATGGCTCTTGGAGTGACGACCTCAGTCTTGTGATGGACGGGCATTGGCATTCTAGACACTGCATCGGTTTTGGGGATTTGTGGTTATCTTAATTATTTGGGTCCAAATGTTTTATTTTAAATACAATGCATTGGTTTATGTTTTGGTCATGACTCAATGTTGCTTCCGCAATTATTTTTATTAAAGAAAGAAGAAAATTTTTGGTGTCGAAAATTGGGTCGTGACAGAATCTCTTAGTGTGAACCTGATGAAGGAGGAGTCCGCTGGTTGGACTTCCATCTTATGTGGGTCGCTGAACATCCATCGTTCTGCTACTCTTGCAGACGACGACGATGATTGCTCATCCTTGGCCAGTGATGCTTCCAGTGGCAGTTTTAGGCTTGAAGTTAGCTTAGGATGTTGGGAGAAGGGAAGAAGCGTGAAGCTTGATGCTTTTGCTGAAGATCAACCTTATAAACATAACGATGATTGTGGGGGTTGTGGATTTGAAGGATGGAACTACGGGGCCATCAAAGGTCGAGGTGCATCTGCTGCTGGAAAGAATTCAGGAATGGAGAAAGTAGTGACCAGAGGACACGAAGAGATGGTAATCAACTCAAGTGGAGGCGCAGCTTCCTCGCAGTCCAGCAGCACCAAGGTAATGAACAGGATACAGAATCCGTAGTCTGCGGCTTTTATGATGAATCTCTTGCTGGAACCTTGCTATAATTCACTGTTCTCTTTATACTTATTTTCTTCAATAACAAGGAAACCACTCTTGGTGTGGGGAATCCTTTGGCAGTGCTGATTTGGCTTGTTGCCTCCCAGCCTAACAATTAATATTATCCAAGTTTAATGCATTGTATATAAACAATCATTTGATTCACAGAAACAACACGTGCATGTGTTTCCTTGAAGTTCTACCAATAATGTACATTCGCACTTACATTCCTGTGCCAATGAATATAGTCTCGTCGATCAATTCGCTCATGTTTAAGCGTGGACAATGTTATGAAGCATAAACTCTTTAGTATCCTGCAATTCGTCCAGATCGAAGATCAGCTTTTCTTGTCAATTTCATTTCGAGGCCATTTATTCTGACCATGAAAAAAAAGGTGGATCTGTGGTCTACTGACGGTGGACTATTTTGTGGAGGATGTAGGATGATCTACCAGTGAAGCGCGAGTCGTGAAATTATACTGATTGTTCTGTCTTTGGTATATGTGAATTCCTGCAAGAAAGCCATTGTAAACCAATATGAGACCTTAGCACGATTGTTTACTACAGACAAGATGTAGTCCGTATATATTCACAACAAAGGTGTAGTTATCTAACCAAATTAATATTGTAGATATATATCAAGTCACTATATGTTCATCACTCAATTTGATGACCAAATGATGCATTTTTCTTGTCCTTGTTGTTCAGACTCAAGTTTGCCTGTTGCTTGACATGCAGGTGAGGAACAGAGATCAACCTACCGTTGATTTTAGCAAGATATATCCAGATGAACAATATGGAGGTACAGTATGAACAATTTATAAGCAGTATTTCATCTGCAATCATGCGTGTCCTCTGTACAAGTTCATTTGAATCTGTTTCTTTCCGATTTGTTTTACAGGAACCAACACAAACAAAAGAAAGCTTATCAAGTGGAACTGGATTAAGCAATTTTAAATGGTTGATCTGGATTTTTTAATGTGAATATTCATGTGCTCAAATTTGAAGAGGCATGAAAATCATCTTGTTAAGTGCTTCAAGTTCTTCTAACAAGGTGGTTTGAAGAAAGTGGAACTTGTATGGAGGCTAGATGGGGAGGAAGATCGTGCATGAGAGAAAAGGGAATAAAAAAAGGCGGAAGATGCATTCACGATTTTAATTTGAGGACATATGTATAATTGAAGGTTGGAGGCCAGCCAGCTTGAAGAAAAGCAAAACCTACCTCTTCACTGAAAAAGAAAAAGAAAAATATCGTGAGCGTACAGTGTCTGCAAAATCCAGAGATATTTTTCAGTGATTTGTCCGGATTCAATCTTGCGCCTTTCAGATGTTGAAAATTTGTTGCATAAACTTCTTGTACTTGTTACGTGAAATTTCTTCAGTAATGTATAGTACCTTTCTGTAATTCCTTCTACTGAATCTCTTTCTCTTCAGCACTTACAAGTATCTACCAAATTTCTTCTTATTGGACTCTGCGGTGAAGCCAATCATCTAGAAATGTTTCTCAATCATGAATTCAACACTTGATGTCAGTTCGCTTGCTACAATTAATTAGAAACGTGAAGCCATAAAGATGAGAAACAATAATACTGAACATTTTTTGAAGAAGGAATTTAAAGTTGTGGGCCATTTTTAATCCTGACCGCAAAATTGGAAAGTTTGCACAAAGTTGGCGTATGAAAAGAATGTTACATTCAGAAATTTAGAGAAAAAGTTACTCTTTGGAGGAGATCTTGCCATACTTGACTGGACCACTGGGAGGCCCTTCCAAGTTAAGTTTCTAGAAGCAAGCAGATTGCCTCGAGGCAAGCAGATTGTCTGGAGGCGAACAAAATTTCTAGAAGCAAACAGCGCCCCAGTTTTGGGAATTTTTTTAAGTCATTACTTGCATGAGAAGCATTAGAAAGTTCCCCATGCCGGAAACCATTGGCAACATTAAAGTGCGCAGCTGGTTGTCCAAACCAATTAGTTCCTGCTTCCAGAAGCTAAGTTTCTTACGATGATAATCTGGCTGCTCTTAGGGCCGCACACGAGTTGAGTCGAGTCTAGCTCAAACTGGCCCAGCTCAATTCGCTTTAACTCGTTTATGTTTACCTATCTTCTTTCTTTTATTTAATTAATTCAACTATGATAGACCAGTTTTATGTAGTCGAGCTGAGTTGAGTTTAAACGAATTGAATTTTTGCAACTTGAACTCAACCCATAAATAGAATAAATTTAAACTTGACCTTGACTTATTTATAAATGAGTCAAGTTGAGTTTTTTCGAGTGCGTTCAAGTCGAGCCTGAGTGCAGTCCTAGCTGTTCCTGCCACAACTGTTGTTGCTTTTCTGGTCATGTTTTCATTGATAGGTGCAACTGAGTAAGGTGGTAGCTAGTTTCACACCAAGCTGCTTGGTTTACAAGAGGACAACAAGGTCATAATCCCTTATCATGAGTATATTCCTCTCTTTAAATTAGCTATTTTGATTTAAGGAAAAGATCTCAAGTTTTTTTACGGCTTTTTATGTTTGAAGTCGCACAAAGACATGTTCCCTCATGGTTTGTCATAATGATAATGTCATCAATATATGCCATCACTTCTTGGTTCTCTTAATTTCTTTCATCACAAATGGAGTCAAAATTGTGTTTCTATTGAATACGTTGTTTGAGTATCAAACACTAAATTGGGAACATAATGCTTGGATATTTTTTTTAGGGGTTGTGTATGGCCTTCCATATATATGTGGGAACGTATCTACTACTTCAATTGAGTACATAACTGGTAGCTTAGTTTCAAACGTGGTTATCAAGCAACATGTAGTTCTTTTTTTTAAAGTCACTTAACTCCCCACCTTTTATTGGCTTCTTGCCATTTTGATTGCCCATTCTAAGCCCTTAAATACAATATGTTTTTACATATTAAAACTTAGGACTAAGTATTAAAATTAGCTTTAATGCTAAATACAAGGACTCAATTGAAAATTGATCACTTGAAAGATCAGTTTAGTGGATTCTAAACTGCTTGATAGTCAGCTTTACTTCACTCTTCAACAAGACTATGAACTGATATATAGGCTCTCAAAGAATTTTTAAAAAACATTCTTGTAGGACAATTCTCAACTTCTTTTCCTCACGTGACGTGTTATGGGTGGTAAGACAAGAAAGTAAAGGGTGTGAACTTCAAGGCCATGCGCCAACTAGTAGCTTGGGTTTTCATTTAGTGTCGTCATCATGAGGCTTCTAAATGTTCAATGCTCACTTGAGGTTATCCTTCTTGAGAGTTTCAAGTGGTAAATGAAATTTTCAGTCTTTATTTAAATTTGATCTTTGAAGTATCAAAATTAAAGTATACAGTTTTATAAAAAAACTGAAAAATTGAAAAGATTATTGGATTATTTAAAGGTTGAGCATAGTCATTTGAAACTATTGGGACTGTAGCAAACGCCATTAAGAACTTTTAGTTATACAGAATTTGGTGCCTTACCACATCTTATACATACATGTAGTATGTCTTAATTTGTCATAGTAGATGCAGGCACTGCGTATTATAATAGGATGGAAATATAAATTAACTGATATTAACAACAATAATTGCTTCACCAGTTAGTCCAGACAAGTCATGTCAAGTATTGGTAAGCATAATAATTGAACTCATCACATTATCATTCTTTTCTTAGTCAAATTGAATCATTGTCGACTTTAATGAAACAACTAATCCACTTGGCAAGGCCAAAGTAATGACTGAGATTTAATTCGATCAGCTTCTTGGAGCAAGAGAGTTAACAATTTCCCACTAATCTTAGAAGGATTCATGTCCCTGAACTTTCTATTCACTAACGAATGCATATTCACAGTTCTGAAGAGGATTTGTTGAGGGAAGGGCCCTAGCAATTTATTGACAAAAAAAATTTGTATGTACAAGCCAAAAAGTGGGATTTGAAACAAGTCTATGGGGTTACATCTTCCAAGTTGATGGTGGCATTCCCTTCCTAGATGTTTGTAGCATAAATAGTTTCTTCATATTTTTGGTTAAGCACCAGGGCTGTAGTTTCAGATTTAAACGATAAGAGCAAACAAGGGTGAAGTGCAACTCGGCGGGGCGTGCAATGCACGCAAAGGGGGTCACCGCTTTGACTCTCATTGTTCCGCCTCGTTTAGGGAATTACTCTCCTGGACCATATTAGCAAACTTTGAATCTCGGTGGCTATGGGGACAGAGGGAGGCAGGGGCGGAACAAGGATTTTTTTATGAGCGGACCAATTTTTTTATGAGCGGACCAAACGGTCCAACGAACTTATCCGGATAGGACCAAAGTAAAGCCGAATCCAAAAAATACACTACGCAACTGATTTTCAATTTTTTTAACGTAATTTTTTTTTTAATTAGCTTGGGTGGGGCCACGGCCTAGGCGGCCCCCCCTACCTCCGCCCCTGGAGGGAGGGGGCTAAAGCCTCTTTTCTATGTGTTGGACTCCTTTCTCACCCGAAAAAAAAAAAAGCAACCATGCAAAAATTGAAAATATTTCTTTTTCTCCCTCAGCCAGCTGCCCCCACATATCCTTGTCCCGCACCTCAAGCATTCCTTATTCTCCTATTTCCATTCCATAGCAAGAAATTGGTTCCTACAGTAGTCCTAAGCACAGTTTGAACTGTTGCTTGCCCAATCTGCCATGCCTCAGGCTTTTTTCTAGCTTCAAGATATACCATATTGCAACAAGGAGGCAATTCTTCTAAATTTTGATGAATGCTCTGATGCCCGTTCTCTAGTTGAATTTGAGCCTCCTCTTGATTCCACAGTAAGAGGTTATTCGTTTCCAACTGCTTTTTTGTGACTGTAGTACTTGAGCAATAGGCGCTCATGCATCATTCTCAGTTGTAGATCCTAATTATAGGTTCTTTGAAGTAATGCTTAATCTACATCAGTCCCTAAGCAACCTTAGCTCACATCCCTGGGGTTTCCTTTACAGACCCAATCACGGGATCTCCACCCCTTTGTGAGTGCCCAAAAACTAAAGTCATAGGCTATGCTTAGACTATGGTAGTTGTTTATCCTTGGTAGTTGGTCTTGTCTGATGGGATTTAATATTGGGAAGGGCATGTAACTCTATTTCTTAAGTGGATGTGCCATAGACCTTCTTCTTCGTATATACTTTGATCATGCCCATTAGATTTAGAGTTGGTTCTATCAGATGGTAGTCACACCCATGTAATTTGATGAATCAGCACTTATGGGCCTCATGAAACCTTCCACAGTCTAATCGTTTTCTCACCATCAGGTACTTAGACGGTCCACTACCACCCATTGAAGAGTTGGGAGGAGATCTTGACCCCTTTCAAAGATACTTCTTAGTAGAAAACAAAGTATGTATTGTGAAACAATTGTCTAGCTTTTTGTTAGCTAATATCATGTTAATTCATATCCTTTTCATATCATATTAGCTAACACTTTTTATTTTTCTGTTTACAAGGAAGATTCACTCCAAGAACTTTCTTTGACAACTTTCATGAGAACTGTAGCCTTAATTTAAAAAATCACGTTTTCTTCTCTTAAGTTATGGACAAAATGTAATCTTGATAATGGAAAATATTGCCCAAAAATTTTCCTTTTCATCTTTTTTGCCTTCTATTCGCTGAGAATCGTTGACGTCAAGTAGTCAACATCCGATCGTGACTTTAACTATACAGATGCAGATAATGCTATCCGAGTATCAAGCATAAAACTTTGGAACTTAATTGCTGGAAATCAGAGTGGTACGAAAGGTAGATTATGTCATTAGAAAATCAAATTCCTGCTTTCCGGTGTCAACAGATCATGTACATTGACTTCATAATATTAATTGTGAAATCCATTCATGACCGCTTATTCCAAATCATGCCTAATCACGTGCAGAAGACATAAACATCAGTCCTCATATCTACTACTTGAAAAATAAGCTGCTTAACTCCCTCCGCGTCAAATTCTAGAAACCTAAAGTTCCAAGAATGTATATTCATTATACAATCTTACTTTTTAAGGAATACGCAAAAAAAAATTCTTGGTTGATTAATGATCGAATTCAAATTCAACCAATGGCGCAGTAACTTAGTATTAATTCATACAGCATCCTTTTACCACCTAAAACCTGCATAAATGACTATCTCAAACAGAAACGGAAAAGGAAAAGAACACACTGGATTAGATCTAAGAAAACGGCCACCACAGGTTGAAAATTCGTTCTTCTCTGGAGACACATTGAACCATCATCATCATCCATGGTTTGAATTCGTGTGCCATTCAACAGTGACTGTGAATCGAGTGGAGACATGTTTGCGCCATATTCGCTGTTTCTGCACCAACTTCAGCCGCTGTGCATGTGCATATGTTCGTACGCGCGTTCCTGCACGTTTGGCCGTGCGATGCAAATGCATGTATTAGTACAGTTCTTTCCAACATCTTTTTCAGTAATGATAAGACATTTTGAGATATTTTTGGTTGCCTGCATGTGGCCGTAGAGGGAACAAGAACATCACAAGCTTCTTGACATTATCCAGCCTGTGCATCCAGCAAGTGGGAGTCCTTTTCTGAGACCCATTTTCTTTCTTTATGGTCACATGCCTTGTTCCCTTTCCTTCTTGCTGGTGATGAGACAGAACCGCAGATCGCAGCCCGGATGCCCCTTGTATTGTATAATTGTGGGACAAATCTATCATCCTCATCCGCAAGAGCAGCAGCAGCAGCGCTGCAGCAGTATCATCTATATGCACAGACACATTTCACTTCAACGGAAAGCTGGCTTTCCACCCAACCGCTATCCTAATTGCCTCCCCTTTCTGTGAACTTGAAAAGAAGAAAGGATGCTGACTGGAACTGATGGATATGCACCGGCCGACTATCTCTAGCTCTCTGTTTTGTCCAAATATGAAATGCACCAAGTTGGGTATCAAGAATACCATCATTGGAGCAGACATATATGCATTCTTTAATAAACTGTCAGTAATCTTATGCAAGTTGATGTCCCCCACGAAGAATGGGAGTAAGAGAAGAACAATTCAGCAGTCGATGATCTGTATGTAATCTGCATTATTAATTTGAAATCATACGGTTTCTAACATTAAGAGGAATAGTCGATCAAAATTATTATTGCATTTGTGGTTGCAAATCAAGCATGTGGGAGATATGTATGTGATACCCATCAATAGTTTCTGTGAAAGAAGAAGCAGGGCGACTTTAGGAATTGTGCTCTGAAGAACGTTTTACTGAGCATGTGCCGTGGAAGCTTTCGCAGTGAGGAGACTGGGAATTGAGCACCTGCCTTGAATTCATCGAATAATTCAACGAGTGATAGATATAAATAAGTTACTCATCACCTGTCCCTGTCTGAAAGTCAGGCGTGTTGCAGTAGCTTACAGATTAGTTCACTGAATATTATAACCTCGAATGCAGGTACAGCTTGAAACGACCACTGCCATGTTCGAGCCCGAACATATAACCTGCTTCCGTCCTGGTAAGAGTACGCTGATGAGACACCGTTGAAAGTGTTCGCATAACAACCGGACCCCATTTGGCGCGGGCCAGAAACGTCGCCAAATAGATGTAAATAAACGGAAACTAAATCATACAAGAGACCAATCAGAGTGGATTAGTGGGTCCATATATATAGATCTCAATACATTTTGGATCATGGATCTCTCTCTCGCGTTTGTAAAGGGCCATTTGTCGAAAGAAAAGTCTCTTTCCCGTGAAAAAAGCTGGAAGGACCCACTGGGTATTAAAAGCGAAATGTTAGCTTGTTATGAGGGAGTCGCTTTCACAAGAAAGAGCCTTCCCATGGATGCAGGAGTATGTATGATATGTCCCTGTGGAGAAACTTAGCAATTGCATGAGATGAAAGGGAGAAACGGGCAATCTTTTTATTGGGTTATTCATAATCTCTTTCGTTGCATTCGATCATCTGGATCTCCTTTTTAAATCCTCAATTGTTAAATAAAGAATCCTATCTGTAGATTTTTAATCTTCAAAAAGATTCAAATCCATTAATTTGAGATCGGAAGAAGAGGGTTCACGTCCAGACCTCTCATCTGCACGGGAGCCTCTAGTGGGAGACCTCCTACGGTCTTTGGCTTGCAGATGAGAGAAAAAGGAAAGAAGTGATCCGGTTATCTGAGCTCACTGCGGATCTAAGATCCCTGGTTTTGAAGTCCAACACACCCCCACAATCGGACCTCAAATCCATGATTTCTACACTACAACATGGATTTGAGATCCACATTGGGGGCGGATCCAAACTGTGGATTTCAGTATCGTGGGTTTTAGATTCTCTCAGATCTGAGATCCAAGGAGAATCAGACGAAACCTTCAGTATGTTAAACGAAGGACTGCAACTACTAACATTATCGTAAGCTATACCTTAGTTAGCCTTCCACTAAAACTCAAATCAAATAATGAGAAAATTTTCAGATTAATTTTCATACACTGCAACTTATTCAGGCCATTTTCCTTAGTAATCCATCATACACTTATCGGATCTTAATTCATTCTTTAACTCACCTAAGACTTACCACTTGATCTGCTACCACCAACAATTTGTGAAATTCCATTTATTAAGTGCCAAGATAAGTGGCTTGTTCGACAGCCACGCTTACACGACTTGAGTTGCGTTGACGATAATTTGTGCATCATGGCTAAGGTGGGGTCTCCGTGGGGCATATGCCCTCCAAAGCCCACTTTTTCAAAGGTTAATTTAGTGTTAAAATTTGGGTGAAATTGAGGTCAATTATATGAGGTAGGCCCACGAGATCCGAGTCATTGCCTCATGGTCAAATGAAAATTCAGTAAGCACATATTTAGTGCCCCATGAAAAAAAATTCTGGTTCTGCTCCTGATATTACTCATAGTGAAAGATTTTTCACCAAAAGCAATTAGGGACAAAGCCATCACTAACGCTGGCATTCTGCAGCAATGTTCCTAATTGTTTTCTTCAATAATGACACTGACGCAAAGCAAGCCTTGAAAGTTATGAAAAGTGGTGGCAAATTATCCTCGATGCCATCCAGTGACTTGGCAACAAAACCTTTTCTTTCATAATTTTCAAGCTCTTCACTGTTGGTTGTATGTACCACAATGATCTATCTTATTCAGTGAACTCAACATATGAGTGCAGTGGCAGAGCTAGGGGTGGGTTCGTGTATGCAAGTGCCCACACACACGCTTGTAATTATTTTTCATTAATGTATTGTTCCTCCATAAAATTTATTTTATTACATGTTGGTACCCACCAAATCTAGTATTTCCTATATTAGTGCCCCTAAGCCATAAGTTTATGGTTCCACCACTATGTGAAGGTTCTTCATTCCAAGTGAGAGGGGCTTCCTACCGTCATCCAGTAGAAGGTTGGAACTTTCACCCAACCCCTTATCCCTCTAGGGCACAGGGTTTGTCCTTGGTAGCTTGAGGTTAAAAACAAAAGGAAATGACTTAATTTTAACGTGGTTCGGTACTCTATACTTACATCCACGGTAGCTCTCACTGAATGTGAGAGACACACTATCTCCATCATTTAAATAATACAGATTTGTTACAAAGAGATTTACATGCCACTTTTATCGTATCAATCTCCTTGACTTAAGCATTGGGGGTTACAAGGTCTTGAGGGATTTTGGCAACATAATTTTGGCACACTTGGTTAACAGTTTTAGCTGTAACATTATCTTGGTCACCCAACACAGTGGTGATTTTGGCAACTTCATAATTATCAACCGTTTCCTCATTTTTTGGTTTTTGCCTCAACACAGCGACCGAATTTTACTTTTTAGCACTCCAAGAGATAGGATTAACTTCAAGAAAGGTATAAAATCTGATGTTGGACATCGAGTAAGGAAATACTCGGCCCATGATCAAGAGTTCCATGGACATATCTTAATATTCTTTTAACCATTGAAAAATAAAAGGAAGTTGGATTTTGCATGAATTGGCTCACGTAGTTCACACTATGGGATATATTGGGCCTTTTTCATAATTAGGTATTAGAAAACCCTTACTAAGGTTCTATACATAGTGGCATCAATTTATGTTGTATCTTCAGCTAATGAAGGGCGAAAGTTCGTTACCATGGGTGTTAGCATAGACTTGACATTCAATAGATGGGCCTTATCAAACAAGTCAGGCATATTTCCTTTGATTGAGAATCAGGTAATCATCTTTGAAATGGACCTCTATTCCAAGAAAATCATGAACAAATCTCAAATCTTGCATGAAACACTGACATCTTTGTGTTACTCCCTTTAAGAATAATATCATCTACATATAAAAGTATATAAGAACCCCTTTTGTATTTTGACACACAAAAAGAAATGGATCAGCTACACTTGCAAAAAATCTCAAAGAGAGATGGAATGTATCAAACCGGTCATACCAAGCTCATGGAGCTTGTTTTAAACCATAAAGAGGTCTACTGAGCTTGCACACATAATCTGGCTTGAGAGAATTTTGAAATCCAATAGGTTTTTCTAGGTATACTGGTTCTTGTAGAAGTCCAAGCAAAAATGTGTTTTTGACATCAAGTTGACGAATATCCCATGCATAGTGAAGAACAAAGATAAAACAATTCTTATAGTTGCAGGTTTCACCACCAACGAAAATGTCTCAAAAAAATCTATTCCACCAACTTGAGGAAATCCTTTTCCAACAAAATGAGCCTTAAGGCGCTCGATTGTTCCATCGCTTTGGAGTTTGGCTTTAAAAACCTCCTTGCAGCCTATAACATGCATTTCCTTATAGTATGGAACCAAATCCAATGTATTATTATTATGGAGGGCTTTTATTTCTTCCTCCATAGCTCCCATCCAGCCAGGGTCATTTAGAGCTTTTTTGATGGAACAATTATCTTGAGAAATGAAACATGCAATATTTTTTAACAAGTCACTGCAATGAGCATTGGTTGCTCTACTGTCTGTGGTGGTTTCATGATTATTTTGTAAATTCATATTTTTAGCCCTATTATTACATGTGCCATCATTATTTGACACATTTTCTTTTCCTTCAACACTTATAGTAATGCCATTATGCTTATCTAAGGTATTGCCATTGTTGTCTCTACATGAATATTCTCAGCACTTCCATTACATGTGTCATCATTGTTTGACACATTTCTTTCTTCTTGAACACTTGTGATAATGTCATTTTGCCCATCTAAGGTAGTGTCACTTGTTGCCTCTACATGGATATGCACTTCTTCATATATGGTGGCTGCCTCAATAGTGGCATTAGGTTGAATAGAATCATGTGCTATTACATGAGAACTACGATTATCATCAGATGTGAGGCTTCTTGGATCATCAATGGGCATTAAATTATTTCTTTGCTCACATGCACTTTTATTAAGACTTGTTAGCTCTTGAGTCGAGTCCATGAGAAGAAACAATTCGCTTGGTCGTTTGTATAGAAAATTTTTTTCATCAAATACAACATGGCGCAAGATGAAGATTCTTCTAGTTGGTGGGTATAGACACCTATACCATTTGTGTTGCTCAGAGTAGCCAATAAATATACATGGAAAGCTTTTTTGTTCAAACTTATTCTTAGCGTAGTCGCCAAGAAAGGGGAAGCACAGGCTCTTTGTGAAATAATTTTTCCATAAGCAAAGGCCATTTCAAGTGTAGGTGAGGGAAGTCTATTTATTAACCATGCTATTGAAGAGAACGCCTCTATCCAAAAACACATAGGAAAATACCTGTGGAATAAGAGAGTGAGGCCAAGTTCAGTAATAGAGCGATGACGCCTCTCTTCCATCTCATTCTGCTTAGGTGTTTTTGGGCATGCCTTATAATGAGTAATGTGATTTGCCTTTAAATGTGATGTTAAATTTTCACTGTTAAATTATCCTCCTTCATCTCTTTGAAATATCTTAATTTTTCCATCAAACTGATTTTTAATCATAGGATGGAGTTCACAAACTTTTGAATAAGTATGATTTGAGGGATAAAACCAAATAAATCTCATGCATTCATCTACAAAAACAGCATAATATCAGATTTTTTGATGAGAAATAATTGGTCTTGCCCTCCACAGATCAGAGTGAAATATTTCAAAAGAAACATGAGAATGTTCTTCAAATTCAAGAAAAGGAAGTTGACCCTTTTTTCTTAATTGACAATTCTCATAAAAATATATGATAGCATTTTTGGAGAAAAGATTAATCTTATGTTGTTTCATAAGAAACTTATTACTTGAGAATGAGCATGTCCAAGTATCTCATGCCACGTACTCCTATCTGCAAACTTGAACTGACTGAAAATGACAGCTTAATGTTCTTCACACCTGGAGCCCATAGAGGTCTCCAACTCTAGTTCCAGTTGCCACCATTTTGTTGCTCACTTGATCCTTTATCACAAAGCTATTAGCATCAAACATAACACAACATGACATATCTGACGTTAACTAACTAATAGAGAGGAGGTTCTTTTTTATTTCTGAAATGACCAAAACATTGTTTGGGGTGAGGTTTAACGACAAGTAGAGATCTTGGCTGTTCCACTATGTGTAATGACAAGCTTTTCACCATTTCCAACCATCACTTTTTTATTTTTATAATATCTTTGCATGGAATAGATATTACTTGGACTATCTGTAATATGGTTTGATGCGCCTGTGTGTCCGTGAACAAGGTTTGGTCTTGTCCATCAGCAATCTTTAAAGAAACAAGGGCCTTTGGAACATCTTCAGCTTGAAATGCATGATTGAATCAGTGCCAGCAATTCAGCACCACATGATTTGGCTTGTTGCAAATTTGGCACATCATTCTTTTGTAGGGATTTGCAGGTTGTTTTTCATTCTTTGGATTACCTTTGTTATGAGACTTTCTGCTCATGTTGTTGCTACCTTGAGAGAATCTTCTTTACATGTTGCGATTATTGCAAGTGCACGACTGCTTATCATTATTCGTTGTGCAATAAACGTTGAATGGTGGTTGATTCCAGCCTCTTCAACATGAAGTGCTCACCTGGTCTCATGTATCTGTAATATGGAAACAACATCTATGTATTGCATTGTGAGAGGCCTTGTGAGCATGGAGGTGACAAATTCCTCATAGTCACTGAAATGGGTGAATGTAATGTAACTCAAATGTTAAGTGTCCCCTTGATAGCTGATTAAAAAAGGTAGCAGTTAATTGCCTATTCTCACATTATTCTTGTGAAAAAAAGAACTAAGCACCGAGTATTGCAGATTGATTTGCAAAAGAAAGATTGTGGTTCGTTAGAAAAGTGCAAATTAAGTAGGTGCTGATTGATTATTAGTTGGAAAATGAGTAATTATATTACTGGACACTGTTACTAAATAATATATTAAGCAATTACTGGACACTGTTATTAAATTGTTGAGTGAAGTCATGACTAACCAACTTATTTATTGTTTATATTTATGTTACTTCCTTAAGCAACATCAAGTTGTAAAAATGACCAAAGCTTAGCATGTCAATTTGGCCACAGCAAGTTGCAGAAATGTCCGGGAAGATTAGGATGCCAATTTGGCCACCTTTTCCAAAATTTTTATATCACACGCACCAATTCAATTCAATAATTATCTTACAATTTGTCTTCATTAATGGCGTAAAACTTAAGTATCTTTTTAACAATAGGAAAGTTTAGACGTGTTTTAAAAGCCAATTCGTCGGGTGCATTTTTCTAAAATATCTCCATATAATATAACGTAAAAAGTTGAAAATTCAGTTTTCAATTGAAAATAAAGCAGCCAAAAAGCAAAAAAATTGTAAAAAAGTCAGAAAATTAAAGACAAGAAATATATTATTCCTATGAAAAATCAACAGGTCCATCACAAATATTACAAAATAAGAAATATTCAACCGTCATGATCAGTTCCGCATCCAAGATGACTTGATTCATCAGTTCAACTAACTAATTAAGTACAAATGTTAAAGTTATCATTTATTGTCATTGACTGCTTCACTTCTTAATCTTTAAATCCCTTGCAACCATATATTCAAGAAAGTTTATAAATGTTGTTGCAACTTGTTCTATAATTCTATTTGTACAGCCACTATCTCAATATGTCTTCTCCCTCTCTTTTCAATTTATTGTTAAATCATTTCAATAATACCATTTATTGGTAACTGTTTGTTTTTATAATCATGTCCGTCTGATGCATTGTATTAGGCTCCATGATTGGATGGAGATCTGAATGGCCAGAGGATTTCATCTTGTACATATATGTATGTGTGTGTGTGTTCAAGTCTAAGAGAAATTACGGACAATGTTATATATATTGCAGTTGCATTTTTCAAAATTTGACATCTATTCGTGATTAAGAAGTATTAAGATAATACTAAAGATCGTAAAAAACTATCGTTCTCTGAACCTGTTCCTCAATATTGTGGTAACTAAAGATTCAGGCTTTCTCGGTCAAGGAGATCGTAGATCGGACTATGCATCCTTTGGGCTGAGTTCTAGAATGTTCTACTGCGCACTGGAGTGGAGATGAACACCATTTCTTAATGAGTATTGTCATCGACTTCTATTCCAAGGCAAAATTAAGATATGAATCTGTCAACTCATCTGAGTTGTGGCAACCAATTAGAAAGAAATTTGTGGAGGAAGCTTGGCGAAAATCTTCTTGTATCCTCTTCTTCTTGTTGGTTTTAGCATCTGATCTAGTAAAGAGTTGCTGAGTTGTTGGTAGGATCCTCTGTTTTTAGATCTACTGTTGTTCTGTTTCAACTTTTTCTCTGCTAAGCTTTCGTTGATTTCTGTACTCTTTTTCATTGTTGATTTTGAGTAAAAGTGGCGGCCGTATCCTCAGTTGGGTTGGATCATGCAAGCCATCACTAGAGGGTTGTTCTTTCAGTAGTTGATGGGCATTGCATTAATTTCATACCCTGAAACTCATCGTCATATTGAACAACCTGCTCATTTCTTGAAGAATATCATGGATATACGTAGTCAAGATTGGAGCCATGACTTGATTTATGTGCATTTCACTGAACTCTTAATAGATGACTAATGCGTTGCATCTGCCCCAGCTCAACGTCTTCGGATTCTCTGAAGACGTTGATGTGTTTTTCGAATTTAAAGCTAATAATTGTCATCTCAATTAGGTACAGATGGTGCTGCTAAGGAACAAGTATGATAATCTTAGGTCAAGTAGCTAGGACAGTCAACAATGAAGATGAACATGAAGATAGGTTTTAATACTCAGAAAGGGTACCTTCAATGCTTGCCAGCTGAATATTAAATGGATAAACATGACTTCTAACTTGTTTTCTCCCATTATCGTCAGGGAATTAAGTAACCAGAAAAAGTTTATGAGATTGGAGAAACAATTAATGAACATACAGATAATTAATAACTGAGCTGTCTACAGTTGATTATATGCATTGGGACAGTAAAGTCTGGGTTTAGCTTTGGTCTTATTAGTAGTTACAGTGGTCTTCCTCCAGCTGCAGGCAGATCTACATATAGCTTTTCTAGCAGTCATTTCGAATGGTAATTTTCCTTTCATTGATGATCAACTCCAAAAGCGCCCGGAGGAATCTTGACCAGTGTGAAGCTAGGATACAATACAGAATTAGTTGCTTGCTGGATCTGAACAGAGATAATTTCGGGTACCTCCACAGAAGGTCCAATTCAAGGGATATATATCACAATTAAATGCAGATTTTGTCTGGAATTTCATCATAAATCTATGTTAACATGGTATCAAATTATAGACAATTAATGATGCGTGCCTTTAAGCACAACAGAGAAAAAAGTCAGGCTAAGGAAGAAGGCTCTCTAGAGAAGGAAGGGAGCAAGAAATTTTACTCTGAAAATGTCAATATAAAGATGAGTTCTCTTTGTGGGTCTGTGTGGACAATTGCGAACTCGTTGCCAGCACCTGCCTCCGCCCTTGTTGTAGAGTGAAGAAAAATGATGTGTTTGTGTGTGTGTGCGTGTGTGCATGCGCCATTTATTGTGTTAAACGCCTCCATCAGAAATCTCATTTTGGAGAAGACGGTCCTGCAATTAATAGAACCCCTTATCTGATTACTTGCCAACTCAGAGGAATCAGCTTGACTGCCGATATTATGCAATTGTACATGGGGAAATAAGATAAGTGGACGGCACATTTAATTCCTCTTTGAAATAAAGTTCTCTAGCATATCTCAATCCGAATCCAAATTTAGGATCCAAGTCAAAATTTCGTATTAACAACCCATTCCAAAATCCAACTTTTAAACTGAATTGAAACCGCATTACAGATACTGGATATAAAATACTTATTTAGAGCTACATCCATTCATCTGAATCCAATTATTTATTTACTTTAATATGGATCTGAATGTGATTGGATACTATTTTTTGAAATCTGAATCCAATCGGATTTCTTAATGGGACGTCAAGTTTTTTTCATCTACATAAGATTCTTTTAAGCCATGCAGTTGGACATCAAATCTAAATTGGATTTATTGACACCAAGTTCGAGTAATTCCCCAAGCCCAACCGTTGCGGCTAAGTTCATTGTTTACAATATCTAGGAACATTTAGTAAGATTGATAGAAGAAATGATTTTAACGAGAACGTAATGCTTTACAAATTAAACTAATCATGTTCGGCCCTTTATATCATTGGCACCATATTTAATTTAAATTCAGGATCATTGTCACAGCTACAAAAACAAATGTCTCGTAATCTGAAGAAATCCGATATCCAAATCTAGAGATGATAGCTGCAGGTTTAACAATCTGCAGAACCATTTGGAATGACTTGATATCACAAGATCAGTATGGAAACAACCAAAAGAGCCAGGATTGAGTTTAGCATCTTTTGTGTGAAAGGGGAAAGAACGTAAACGGCGAGAAAGATACTGGAGCATCAAAGAGGACGGGAATAGTGAAGTAAAGGATCACGAGGACTGCGGGTAAAACAATGTACTTATGCACCGCTGGTTTTGGCCTTGAGTTGTGTACCGGCGGTGTCCTGGAAGCTTCACGGGAAACATCACCATGTCCTTCTTATGGCCCTTTTTTAACTTTTCTTCCAGGTTCCTTGAACATACCCCTCACTGCACATGATCCTCCCCTACATCTACCACGCAGTGGCTATATATATATATATATATATATATATATATATATATATATATATATATATATATATATATATATATATATATATATAGGGGTCTCATGGGTCCTGATCCCACATCAAAACGTAAAAAAAAAAAAATTATATGTAAGTTTTAAATAATATCACTTGTTCTATATAAAAGTTTCATGAAAAATTTATAGTTTTGCCGCTATATATATATATATATATATATATATATATAACACGTGAGTGAATTGTTCTCTATCTTCTTTGAGTCATTCAATCATCTAATCAAAATCGTTCATAAGAAATAGATGGATAGCTGAAAAAACAAGGGAAAACAAATATGACCTAATATTGGATGATAACATTTTTATCCTTAACTTTTTTCTTAATTGGCTGTTACATTGGATCAAACAATCCTGATTAGATAGCTTGATGACTTTAAGAAACAGTTTATATATATATATATATATATATATATATATATATACATGACAGCATCTGAATAAATCATTGGGCTTCTCGCATTATACTTCTTAATGCAATGCATCCGGTGGTTATGTCTAGAGAGAAGTCAACATGACAGAAAGAGATAAGCTTCTCTGGCAGTCTTTTATAAAGTGAAAAAAAGAGGGCAGACGTAGCCACTGGTTTTAGACCAGCTGAAGGAGGTAGCCACTCCCTCTTCTCTAATCAACATGGAAGATGAAAGAAGCAAGCCGCTTCTAACTGGGCAGACACAATAACTACTTGTAATTACCCAAACTCAGGCCTAATTTACATCTCTAATGGCGTGTGTATACATCACGCTGAATTAACCCTTACAATTATGAATGCGGATTTGAACTTATTCTATTTATATTTCATAGAAAGATCAAACCCAGATACAAAATTTTCAAGGAGAGGAGGAAGGAAGAAGAGAGATACAGGAAGAAGGAAAGCGGTGCATGTGGGTTACACAGAAGAGGATGTATATGAGTTGACGATCAAACAGGATAATGTAAAGAGAGGGTTTGGTGACTACAGGTAGGCATCTTTTATGGTCCTTCTGACAAAAGCCAACCTGTTTGCAGGCGAGGCCCACAAAGTCCCACGCCCTGCAAGAAACAGGAATGTGACCACCCATCACGCATGGGTCATTCTTTATGGGACCGCTTGTGGTCAGGGGAGGGGAACCAAGTCACCTCATCACTTGATTCCTGATCGGTGATGTAAATGTCTCGGATTCCAAACACCTTTAGTCATTGTCACGTTTACTTAAACTAACATCTCTTAATTACATAAAGAATGCTTTGGGTGGACAAGTTAGGCTCGGTTAAAAAAAAAACAAAAAATCTATATAAGGTTTGTTATGTTTCAATGCGTTCAAATAATGCTTCTGTCACACCTTAACTTGCATGTCGGTGACCTTTCTTTTGCAACACAAAGAATTGCTTGCATGTCGGTGACCTTTTCTTTTGCAACAAAAAAAATTACTTGCACGTTGGTGACCCTTTGTTTGTCACACAAAAAATTGGTCCTTCCAAATTTAAAGCAATTGATACTCGATCCGGTTGAACCAATCTTTTGAAGAGATCATAAAGAATAGGATACTTGACGTGGAAGCACAAAAGAGTAATTAATTTTGCATATGATATTGCATTCATTTCTCTCGATTTTAACGCCGAGTAGGTTGGTGTAAAGGATTTATACCAAGGTAAACTCGAGTTCAAAGCCTGGAGCGTGTGTCCTTTGAGAACAGAGTGCATGTTTGTGGTAGGGATTTTTTGTCGTGGACAAGGTTTTACAAAAGAGGTTATACTGATCCGATCGTGTATGCTCGATCGCTTTTCTACTAACATTAGTAGAAAAATGGATCTCATTATTATCAAAGAAGGGGAAGGAGGGAAGTACTCGATGGAGAAGGACCTTTAATTATGACAAGCATGCACCTTTTGCGTCAGCACAGTCGACATGTCCAAAAGACTCGGTACTGTCCCTCGTTCTCAAGAAAAAGGAGAAGGCAGAAAAGAGCATACATGAGAGATAAGTTATCCTTCCATAACAATCATGCGGCACACCCACACAAGAAACAAGAAAATACAAAAAGAAAAAGAGAAGATCTCTCCACTAGGTAAAATTGGGAAAAAAAACTTCTTGCTCACCAACTTAGTACAACAAATGCCTCTGATTTTCCATGCAACACTTTCATATATGCTCCAAACATAAAAAAAACCATTCAACTCTCGTAATTAAAAGACTATATCACACTCAAAATGGGTTCTCTCAAAGGAGTCCAAGGCCTTCCTGCTCAAACTAAGGCAGTTCTTTAGGTTCAACCCCATCAAGCCATGAATCCTATCAAGATAAACTAGTTCATCATCTGTAATCTTACACCTCGAGAGGTCCAAGTCCACCAACTTAGGGCAGCAGGCAGAAATGACTTCCATGCACCTACTGCTAACTCCTTGGCAATCCCCTAAACCCAGTGACCTCAACTCTTCTCCAAACACGCTCGCTATACAGAAGACCGACAGATCCGTGAGCCCAGTGCACCCACTCATGTACACCCTGTCCAGGCTTGGGCTCCCCTGCCCACAACCCAGGACCAAGCTCAGAAGCCCCTTATCAGAGATGGCACCCAGCCCAATGAGCTCCAGTTCATGCAGTTGCCAACACGCCCTCCCTAGCCACTGAAAGAAGCCATCTCTTATGCTCGGGCAGTGTTCGATCACTAGGGTTTCTAGCATGTTGCATGAAGGTGCTGGTACTTGGGCAGCCCAAGTCAATGGTTCCACGATTCCCTTGCACTTGACCAAAGACAGGGCCTTAAGGCTCTTGCTGTAATTGCTTAGCACCTGCACCAACCCATAGAAGGAGACCCTGTTGCAGCACTCTAGGGCCAAGCTCTCCAAGGCAGCTGCCCCTCGGGCTAGACTCAACAGTCCATTGTCATCGAGCAGACTGCATCTGCACAGGGACACGCTCCTAAGGTTGAAGCACTGCAACCCAAATTCCCTAAGGCGAGGCACACATGATCCCAGAGCGCCACAGTCCTTTATGAGCTGCTTCTGCTCATTGGGCAGAGCACAAGGAAGTTCATCTAGTGAAACGACGGCCAGTTTCTTGGCATGCTTCACATTTTCAAGGACGATAGTGAGATCTGAGGAGACCCTCGCAAGCTTCAGCCTCTTCAAGTTGGGCAAATCTCCAAGGGCAGGGAGACCTTCATCCCCCACAAGAGGGCAGCCCACAATGGAAATGGACTCCAGGCGTAGGGCATGTGCCCCAAAGGCCTTGAGAGTTCCGTTCCCCACGTTTCTGCATGAGTCGATACTCAACGTGAGGAGATTAGTTAACAGAGTGGCGACTGCGACCATGCCTTCGTCTGTGAGCAAGGGGCACTCGCAGAGATCGAGCTTCTCCAGTAGGCCGCAGCCCTGTGCCATGCTGGTAAGCCCCCGGGAAGTCACCTGGAGACATCCCCACAAGGCCAGGGACTTGAGGTACGGGAAACTGGAACCGACGATCCGAAGCCCATGGTCCGTCAGCACCCCGTGTGGATCGGACGAGCAGTCCAGCGAGTCCGCTCTGATGCTCAGGCTGGTGATCTTTCCCCTCCAGAACTTCGCCACCACCATGGCCGCCAGCCGCGTGTCCACTGAACTGCAACCCTCCAAGCACCTGCTGAAGCGGGTGGCGGCCCTGCATGGGATGGGCGGCTCGAGCTTGAAGTCTGAGCTCTTCATCTGGGCTTGCAGGTTGAGCCATTTCTTTGACACCGCAGCGCAGGACCAACGATCAGATGGGTCGGGGTTGCAGCTGAATATCTTCAGGATGCACTCCTCCGGCAGCCGGTCGAATGGGTTTTCATGGCTCTTTCCTTCGTCTTCCTCGCAGCCCCTACGCTTCATCACTCTGGCCCTCTTCCTCCTTGAAGCAGGTTCACTGCCGGCCATGTTCATACACAGAGAGAGGAAGGAAGAGAGAGTATAGTTGGAAGGGAGTACCAGAGGGACACAAAGACGCCTGGATAACTACTATTATATGGACGCAATAAACTAGTGTGAAGGGTGTGACGTCGGTATCACAGGGAATTGAAGGAAGACGTGGAGGTCCGCTGAACCATTCAAGTTCATTGATCCTTTGCACATGCTTCGAGTCGAGTGGACCTGCAGGCCGCATGCCGCTCGTCCTCCCTCTCTCTTTCTGTCTCTCTTATTAAAGAAAAGAGAAAAATTCGTTTCTCACTCGTCTTAATACATGAATTATATCCCGGAAAAGCTACTGCCTTCTGCAGAAGAAACCAGAGATAGAAGCTCGTCTTGAAGCTTAAGGCAGAAAGTCGGAGCTTTAGAAAACTGTACACTATTAGCTATTAGATTACCAAGGAAACGTATCTCTTTCTCCGTCTGTAACTTATATTTTAAGCAACAGATAAGAAACGAAGGAATGGTGACGGCAAACAGCCCATGCAGCTGCTTTGGTGTATACAACGAACCCAGTCTTAATTTCGGATGGGGCCTTCCCTGTTCTGGTACCGTGCGGTTCCATTGAACCATAAACAGGTTTCGGCCTTTTCCTTCCCCCACCTTTAGGCGGTATTCCTCCCTTTCCAGTGTGCGCATCCAACCACCCTCTTCTTCTAGGGCCACCATCGAACCGCATCACTCGTATCGGAACAAAAATCGAATCGTTTGTATAACAAGAACGAATGAAACAAACCGGTTTGAAATAAAATATTATCGGACCTTAAATATCAACTTCGTCTAGTTAGATATCAGCATTCGAGCTGTCATGTCTCGCTGAGACTCGACTCGGCGCGAAACGTGTACCGGATTTGGTTTGTGACCAAACTCGGCTGATTATGATTGGTTCTTATTATATTAGTTCTAGTTAAGATGTAGATTCGTGTTGAGTATTATATACGAACTTGTAAACCAGACACCTTTATATAATTGAACTTTTATATTAAACGTATAATGTCGACATTGTGAAGCTGAATTATTTTGAACCAAGTTAGGGCCTTGTCATCGTCGTTGTGTTTAATGAGTTTTCATAATAGAACTTGGAGACGATCTCAATTTCTCACTATAGATATATATAACAAAATGATCAAAAAATGTAAGAAATTGTTGAGTTGAAATCCTTGTCTCGAATTTGATGTTCCTAATTTAATGGACCGAGATGTCCAACTCCAAGTCAAATTTGACTGCCACTTATATTAATAATTAATTGAGTTTTCATATTAAAAGATCCAAGTCAAATTAGACTGTCCATTCATACCTAACAATTAATTGAGTTTTCATATTAAAAGATCATAAATTTTTCATTTAATACGTTAACAAGACGCCATGACTGGCGGACGTTGCAATGAGTTTAGTGACCGGAGAATGACCGGAGTCCGGGGAGACAGCTGGGAGGAGTCAGACGACCGGGACGGATACTGACGCGGGCGAGCCGTATCGGTAATACGTCTCGACCGCTGCGGATTCATGGAAGCAAAAGAGCTGTCCAAGGACGCTTCTGTGTCTAGGATTGCAGTGTCCTTAGGCAGCCGTCGGACCATGCCTTACGCTGACAGGTCAGCTGGGACAGCGGTGCTCCGCGATCCGGTTAAGGCCACAGGCCCACAGGGTGTTCCTTGTCCAATGGTCCTATGCACGGAACCAGCGGGGCCGACCTCTCTTGCTCCCACACTTTACAGCGCGCGTCGTTCGTCCTCCTTTCGGTGTTTGCTTCAAGGAACTGTCGGTAGTGTCCGTAACAAGCATCTATGCTGCAGAACATGCCGACCGGGCTTGCTTTAAGAGTTGGTGCATGCCAGACCCATCCCGCAAAGTTGGCTTGAGGTGGGTCGGCCCGTGGACCACGCTTATGTCCCAATGTCCGGCCAGGTGAAGCTTAGCTTATGTACATGAGAAAATTGTAAAAATTATAAATCAATTGGTTATGATGAATCATTGCAGGAAACACAATGAACTGTTGTTGCATCATAAGTTGTCCTTAATGTCCATGCAACAATTGTTTCTTAGTCACGAAATTTAAACTTTTAGCCATTCAGAACATGGTATATATATATATATATATATATATATATATATATATATATATATATATATATATATATATATATATATATATATATATATATATATATATATATATATATGTCTCACACACATACAGTCCAATGCAATGCATTTGGCTGCGTGTATGAGGAATCCAAGAATCATAATAAGCAAATAAATATAAATAAAAACATAAATGTACATATATAACATATAATGTATAGAAATTGATAGAAATCAGAAGGTTAGGTCAGGGATAAAAACTAAACACTTTAAATTTGTTATTTAAAAATATTTTTCTTTTGCAATCTAACGTTACTTGTATGATTTTAAGAATAGGTTGATGCAAAAGATGTATTAAGTTGTTCAATTGCTAGATATTAATAGTGTTTTTATAATAAGAAAGAATGAATGGCCAACATAGGATCAACATTTTCATGATATAAAGATCGAGGTTATTCATAAAAACAACTTGAATTAAAACATGTTTTATATCAAATTTTATAAATATAATAAGATGTTAATACTTTATTTAAAATATTTTTTAGCAAAAGATTAAAGAGTCTAGTTTCCACCAATTTCTATATAAGGCGAAAAAACCCAATGTTGCCTCCTTACTTCAAAGTATGGGATCAGGTATCCAAAAGCCCAGTGTCGGTGACCTCTCTCTCTCTCTCTCTCTCTCTCTCTCTCTCTCTCTCTCTCTCTCTATATATATATATATATATATATATATATATATATATATATATATATATATTTATTTATTTATTTATTTATTTATTTATTTATTTATTTATTTATATTTATATTTATATTTATATTTATATACACACACATATGCACACACACACGCGCGCGCGATAAGAACTTCAATTTTTCTTTTATGTATCTTAGACACTTGAGGCTTTCGTCTAAGGTGATTTCTCATCTTGGGTTTCATCATGCCTTGCTATATGTTTTGTGTGATGGTGGAGTCAAAACCTTGGATTGGGTCTGGTTCGTGGAATGATAGTTTTAGTGTTCGATGAACCTACCCTAGAGGCAGAGCGACATATGGGCTGGTGTGGGCAGGTTTCTTATTATCAATTAATATCTCTAAATATTTGGACTGTTATGTATATGAGTGCCCATTTGGATGCAATCCATGCTGCCTCTAAAAAATTTTTTGGACCCCAATTTCTGAGGCAGATTAATGGGACACTCACAAAGTGTCCCCCTCTGCCAAATGACTCCTTGAGGCATAGGGCAGGGGACACTTAAAACCAGGATTTTCAAAAGCTTAATGTTTTATTGTTTGAATACAGACAACCCATTTGATGTTTTGGTAGGAGAAGAAAGAATACAACAAAAATAATAATTAAATATCTTGGAAGCTAGTATGTATACTTTTTGGTTTTGGATTGTGAATTTGAAAAATAGATTGGAAATGGTCAATAGACTTTTCTTCATTGATGTTTGAATTTGAATATGTGAACATCCCATACATTGAGTATGGTAAAAGACATATATGATTCAAACACATTCAATTGACATTCCAACCCACCATCATCCATGTCACCCACCATTCCTCTCAACTTTTCATAAGCAATACTTAGTTCTCTATTGTTGGCACCAAAAAAAAAAAAAAAAAAAATTTAGAGTCCCAGGTTATCTAATTTGATTATCAATTACCCGGGTTTGTTAACCTGGTTTTGAGACCTTAAGGCATGCTTCTTTCACCATGGATCTAAGATCTGCGGTCATCGGAGATCACTAGGATTTCAAATCCATGGATTTAAGGTCGGACACCCTTTGATCCAACCTTAAATCTACTGTTTTTCACTTGTGACATGAATTTAACGTCCGCGCTACTAAGAACGTCGGTTTGTTTAAACTGAAGATCTTACAGTGCACAACTTTTAGATCCAAGGTTGATCCGAGATCCTTCTTATGTGAGACCCTACAAACAAATACTATATTTCACCACTTTGTAAAAGTGAGAATTCGATATCTTTGATATGCAGTCAAAGATCTTTGAATCGGGTCTTACCTCAAATCCTCGGATCTGAGATCCGAATGATCTAAAATTATCTCAGCTATAAGGTGAAAAAAAAAATAACGCCCTCAAATGCCCTGATCCTAGTGTTTGAAGAACGTCCAGGAACGAGGCGTCCTGTTCCTAGTGTTTGAAGAACGAGACAAATTCCCTGATCGCATTTTCCATCCGCGATTGGTTTCCTTAGCACCCTTCAACGGAGGAATAGAATTTTCGTACTTTTGTCACATGCTTCAACTTACAAAAGTTGAATGTCAGCAACTTTGCCGTGTTTTTACTCGATTGGGGTGCCTTCAACATGTGATCATTTGAACACATGGGAAAATATATATCAAAAATGAAAATATATAGCGAAAAACCAGTTATTTAATGGGAATTTAGACTTTTTTGACATTGAAGCACATAGAAATCATCTGAACTGGCCTTGATGTAGCAAATGGGAAACAAAGGAGGTAGCACTGTATAAGTAAGCAAAAACAAATGCATCAATATGAAAATAGGAAACCTTTTATGACGTCCGTGTGGGCAACTGCCCACAGCTGCCCTACATGTGGCTCTCCCACTGATAAACACAGCATGTTCTGCTTATATGGATCGCTACCTTGTTTGATGTTTATGAAAAAGAGTAAAACTGAGATTGAAATTTCGGTAAAATAGAGTAAAACCATATAGTTAAGTTGTAAAATAAGAAAAGAAAAAACCAAGGAGCTGTTTGGGAACAGTAACAGTATGTTCTATGCATTTACCCTAAAAAGTAGAAAACCTCTTAAAGTGTCCAATAATCCTAACCAATTTTTAGGTTAGATGTATGAGACAATAACATTTCAACATTTTCTTAAATGGCTTTTGGAACATGGTGGGAGAAGATGATAGAGAGAGGCTTTGTGTTTATCATAAAGTCTCGTATTCATGTATTGTGAGATATTTTCAAAGACCTACAAAGGAGATGTTAAGTAGTTGATTGTTCTTAATTACTAACTATTTTAAGCTGAAATAAAAAACTGCTAGAAAGTGGGTTGAGATCTATTATATTAAGGGTCCAAGTTGGATGTGAGGGAGGGTTGAATCATTACATAGCTCATAAATAGAACCTAACAACTTGTTAATGAAAATTTCATTCATCTAATCCTAGTCGCTTTATCTGATTGGCCTTTCTTTGTTGCCATCATCCGTTTCAATATTTATTTCATCTTTACTTTCGAAAGCAACAAATCAAATTTCACACACACACACACACACACACACACACACACACACACATATATATATATATATATATATATATATATATATATATATATATATATCTTTTGATTGTGCAATTGTGCAGGAAGGAGAGAGAGAGATAGAGAGAGGGCGAGAGAGATTCTATCTGTTGAAGTTATGGGCAGCTTTGCCACTTCCTTGTTAAAAGTTCAAATAAAGAAACCGACACCTTCTGAATTCCTTGAACCAAGTCATTAATCTTTGTTCTCTTCTGTGCACACTTTTCAACATTACACCTCACAAAAGACAGGCCTTCCTCACCCTTGGACAAGGAAACATGGTCCTCTTTAAAACCTCACGTGGATGTATAAAACTATATGATTGATTAAGCTTTTTTTTCTTTCCAAAGTAATATGCTTGCTTTTCTGATACAGAAAAAATACTCGTTCCCTGGAACATTTTTTGTTAATGGAAATTCATTTCTATTAGTTAAAATGGGTTGACGAAAATAGAAAATCTGATACACATTTTAATATACTTTGTGTGAGCACTCAAGATTCACCAAAACCACAAGATTTAGAGATACGATTGCTCATCTCCGTTGATTGTTCCTTCTGATCTGTCTCTGCATGCACAATTCAAACTTCACGTGCCCAGACATTGCTTGAACGCTCTTCCTACCTGAACTTTATGTATAGCCACTGTCAGAAAAGGTAATAGGACTTTGTCAGAAGTGTCTTCAGCACATGGTCCAAGGAAACATAATTTTTCAACATGAACCACTGCATGCTATTACACCAGTTTCAGATGCATCTGGCCATTTTCTTTCCATTCTTCCACTTAGTAATTATGAACATGAATTTGATATACAAAGCAGGTAAGCTGCACCTGGTGGGAGGAATGCAACTTTTAAGAAAGCGGAGGTCTCTGCCCCTGGATAAGTTCAACGCCATCTTCATGTGGCTGAGAGATAGAGATGAAGGAAAAAGAAAAAGATGGATGATTTTTCTCCTATAATTTTTATTATGGAAAAGACAGAGATGGCAGGCGTACATCTGTAGTCTACAATGCTGAAAGGACATGCATCAGACTTACATTGAATCTTGCATATTAAAATAGTTCTTCATGCCCTCTACAAGTCAATGAATTGGCACAGTATTGCTAAAGATAATATTAGGCTTGGAAGTGAATTTCTGATTCTTTTTTTTCGGAACTTTCAAGCATAGGGATGCCATTTGCACGGTCGGTATCCCAGAGATTCATTCTTTGAATGATTTATTTGGATATGCAAATACGCATGGAATGACAGTAAACCATTTTGATAATCAGAGTTTTCGGAAATTCTATACGTTATATGTAAATGTTAACCACACATCTAAATAACAGAACCAAATATGTGCCTAGCTTCTATTGCAAGATGATCGCATCCATATGCGGAGGAATAATAGCACAAAAGTTTAGTTCTTCAGATCTAGTTAAACAAGCTGATCGTTGTTTGAAGTAAGAATATCTGCATGATGTGCTTTCAAGTGATCACCTACCCATTTCTCACATTTGATGGCATTGATTCCATATTTCCACCAGTGTGATTGTTTGTTAAGTTCTGATGAAGTGTCCTCTCTACCAACAAGGTCTTCTGCCTTGCTATGAGAACACGTACCAATCTGTGTTTCTCTTTTTTCTTCTGTAACGAGATAAAATTAGAGTTATTTTGAAGCAAACTCCTGGTTATCATTTACTTGCTCACCAGTAAAGCCTCTTAAAAGCTTGAACTTTATACAAACACATGTTACAGCAGTGGAATTAAACCTTTTGTCCTCTTTTATCTTGATCTCCTTAAGCAAACTCAGGTAGCCAGTCGTTTTAGTTCCCTAAAGAGCTTGCACCCCTGTGGTCAGTGATACAGACTCTAAAGCTTTATTGAACTATAAATTCCAGTACAATTGTCTTCAGAGTCTTAAGAAAAAGAGGTTTCCGAGAACCACAAACTCCACCTGTTATTTTTCTCCATAGAAAGGTTTCAGGCCTTGACTTAATCCGTCATTCATTAGGCATACATAGTGTTTAGTTATCAGAATTTTGGTGTCATTATTCTAAAACATTTGAGAGCAGATGGCAGTCATGTTGGCAGGAGAATAAATGATGATTTAGAAAAAACCCAATCTAACTGCACATGGGATTCAGTTGAACTCAAGATAAAATTATAGCACTAGGTCTTCATCCACCCACCTTAGACCAGCTAATCGTGTATATTTCTACACATAATCACCAGATCCACTCCAGATCTGAACCACAACTCAAGCCTTCAACTTATCTAATTCCACTGTCAACAGGGTGCAGTAAATTCAGTAAATGCAACCAAATTCACCTAGATAGAACGGAAGTTATCCTATCCAAACCATTGACACCCATAGTGTCATAAACTTTCATGTCATTGAATTTCCTTAATAGCAGGGCTTGCATCTTTCCACAGGTGATGTAGAGACTACTGAAGAAAGCACAGAAGCTAGGAACCTCGCATGGAAAGTCGTCCTGTGTAACTTTGATATCACTCCCTGTCACTATAAATGAGACCTTGACGCTGCAACATGAATTCCTCACTACAGGGCCGGAGTTAAACTAAGTCAGCATTAAGAAGTCGCAATAGCAAATGGTCCCGGGGCTGGTTCAGTG